>JH720195.1:0-46681 GCA_000231845.2 Tetrahymena malaccensis 436 | reverse complement strand
AAATACTTAATTAATTAAATATTGTTTAATTCTTTGAGTTTTTTAATTATTTATTTAAACTATAAATTGAGAAAATGTGTAAAAAATTACTAGAGGTTGAGGGTTAAAGTAGAGAGATTAGTAAATTTAGCTATTTCGGAAGCAACTGCTTTCACCCCATCTGAACCTATGTTTTTATAACTAATTAAAATGAATAGATGTTCTAAGCATTATTATCAACTAAAATTTTAGATCGTAGATTTATTATAAAATTGGTATTTATAGCATTTTATAAATTTAGAAATAAGTGATTACTATTAAATAGTGGTAATTTATAATAAATTTAAAAATAATTCATGGCATAATGAAAGGTTATTTATTGAAAAAAACTAAAAATTCTCAATTAAAAAATTCAAAAAAAAAAATTTTATTCAAATATATATTTTTAAGTAAAAAATTGTTTATTTTTTAAAATTTATAATAGTCAAAATTATCATATTCCATTAAATAGATATTTAAGAAGTCTTTTAAATTAAAAATAATATTAATTATAAAATAAAAATTTACGAATAATCCAAAGAAACAATATTATGATAGATGGAAGATGGTTTAATCTAATTAATATAAAAATTATTAAATATTTAATGAAAAATAATAAATTATAAATACTTCTTTAATCATTCTATTGACTTTTGAATAATACTAGTATCCTTTTTTTGAAAAACAATCAAGGAAATATGATAAATTTGATCTTTTATCCTCTCTAAAAACAACAGTTTATAACAATATATCATAAATTTGAGTATTTCTTTTTATAACTTCTTATTAATCACCATACTTTACTTCGAAAGGGATTGAGAAGTTATTGGAATAATCTAGACTTTTTTTTAAAAGTGCAGGCTCTAAAGTTTCAAAATTATCTATAAGTGCTAGGCAAACCCCTACTGAGAAAATATCACTCTTTTAAAAAAGAATCATAAATATTATTTTAATTATTTATCATACTTTAAAACTGTATAAGAAAGTTTTGGGTATTTCTGGTGGGCAGTATCCGATTGTGCTGCACTATAAAATAAAAATATTTTTATATAAACTTATTTTAAGAACAAAATTATACAGCTCCTTCTATAGGATAATATTATTTAACATTTTTGCCATTAATTTATAACCTGTCATAAGGCATTTTTCTTGCTTAGTCAAAGTCAGCTTTTATTAAAAAAAATATAAAATAAAATTATGAAAATTTCTATAAATTGAAAGAATTTAAGCAAAATACCTAATTTAATTGTTGGGATTTCTGGATCTTATTCAATATAAAGTAAGTTTTCTAATTTAATATCTCTATGGACAATATCATGTTCATGAAGATAATTAATGACATCAATTACTTAGATAACTATCTTTAATTTTTGATTTTCATCCAGCTCTTTATTTTATTTCTTTAAGTTATTCAGAAATTGTTTTAAGTTTCCTTTAATAATTTTGGACAAATAATAAATGGCTGTAAATTTTTAAATAAATATTTAAGTTACCAGAGCATTTTTCAATCTCGTAGACAACGAAATCTTCATTTATGTTTACATTTAAGTAAAAATAGTCATACAATTTTATAACCAAAGGCATTTAACAAACTCTCATTATCCCAACTTCACGAACAACTTCATGCTTTTTAGCTCTTTAAATCTTTAGAGCTGAACTCCTTTTTTAAGATTTGTTGTAAGCGCCAAGAATTAGTCCAGTTGCACCAACAGAAATGAATTCAAAATTAGGATCAAATTTATCCATATTTTGTAAATTATTGAGAATTGTGTAATATTCCTAAGATTCGAAAGGCTAATTTTGCAATTATTCGTATTTACTTATAAGCTTTTCTAAGTGTAAATTCTTCTAAATTGTTTTAAAAAATGAATAATTAAAAATAATAAGAAAATATTTACATTATTATTCTAAGATAGCTCTAATATTTCATTTTCCTTTTATTTCTTCTTTTCTACTATGCTGATTTGAATGTGGTTAAGCTACTCAGCTTTTTGCTTTAATTGAGACTTTAATATTTAAAAAAAATTTTTATTAGTCATTAAACGAAAATTAATAGTTTTACCTTATTTAGCAAAGTAAAAATGTCTACATTTATGTATTATTAGTTCTAAACAATAAATTCAATAAGAAGATCAACTGCAGGTTTACGTTGATTTACTTCATATTTGAGGCATTGCATAGCTATTTTATAGATTTAGGATTATCTATCTAGATTGAAGTTAGTGAAGATATTTCCATTTTTTGTATCAAACTTTTACTCAAGTTTTGTTTTACTGATATCAAATGTTGCAATATTATCAAGTTCTAACAAAACAATTCCAACAGAGAAAAGATCAGACTAAATTTATTTTAAAGTAAATTAATAAATTTAAATAAATTTGTTAAAAAATTTTTTATGAATTGAATTAAGCTCTTTTTAACAAAATTAAAATAAAAAAATAGAATAATTTATTAAAAAATTTTACCAGCTTTTTGTAAACATTCTCATAAACCTCTGGAGCTGTGTAGGCTTAAGATCCTTTCTATAATTTAAATTTCAGATTAATTTGATGACATTTTATTTTAAATTTAATTACAAAAGTTGAAATAGAAAGCCTTGTTTCATTATTCTTAAGAGCAGATGCAAAAGCAAGATCACCTTTTTAAAAAATTTAAATAAAATAAATACACTTTTTTCTGATAAAATAAAGATAGATTTATCTCATTCTTGTTTTATCAAATACTAAGAGAAAAAAAATAGTAAATTTAATTGAAAATTGTATTTTACTTTGCTTAAAAGAAATTAAGATTTATCAAGATAATAAATTAAAACGTTTTCAATTGATTTAAGTATAATTTTTCTTAAATAATAAGAATCTACTTAAAATTGTTATGAAATATCAAAAATTTTTTATTTAATTTATAAAATAATACTGTTAGAGTTTATATTTTTTATCTTAATTTTCAAAAAATGTTTAAATAGTATAAAATGAGGTGAGTATAATAATTAAAGGTAGCTAAGAGCATTTTTTATTTGGAGAAAATATACTTTATATAAGAGTAAAGTTAAGTTTTTTTAATTTTATTTAAAAATATATCAAAATATCATGAAAAAATCTTTGATAATATTATTTTATGCTAAAAAGGAATTTTAAAACTTTAAATTTTATAATTTTTGTAATTTAAGAGATATTAAGGGAGAATAGTAACTCAATTTATTATAAATCTATTGGAAGAAAAGCTAATTCAAAAAAAATAGTTTAAGATAAACTTTTTATTGCATTAAGATTTAAAATTTTATTCATCTTTATCAAATTTTGCAACAAAATTAAATTAATATATAGTTTTAACTACTATGATAAAGCTTTAAATCAATAATTTCTTAGGATTTAATCAAATCAGCTATAAAGAATTATTTAATTTATTAATTAAAGTTATTTGATTCAAAGTTTAAGATAGAAGTACTATTTATTCTATTTATCTTTTTTTATTTTTTAAAGAGGAGGATTATAAATATTCTCATATTTTTAAGAATTATCATACAATAAAGCTGTATTACTTTTAAGAAATGCAATTTAAGCATATATTTTTCTTATTTTTTGAGAATTTCTTTTGAAACAAAGCTCTAAATCTCATATATGATTTTAAATTTTAGATATTTTAAAATAAAAATTATGTGATTTAACTTTAGCTTTAAATTAATTTGAATACTAAATAAGTAGTTCTGAGAATTTTTAATCAGTATTTATAAATTTAATAAGAAAATTCATTGAGTTAATCTTTAATATTTACTTTTTAGTTTTTTTAATGCTAATTTTTGTTTGAATCATATGAAAATATTTAATTTCAAACAAAAAATTACTAATTTTAATTGTAAATTCATATTGATTTCAATTTATTAAGATAAAATGTTAAGCAAATACAAAATTTATATGATTTTAGCTCATGAAAGTTATAACTTAGCTAGTAAATACTTTTTATACTGCTTAAAAATTTTTTTTTATAAGAAATCAAAATAAATTTGATAAAGCTTGAACATTTTTATTAAAATATCCTTTAATTTATTGTAATTTAGGTGTAGTTTATTTTAATTCTTTGAAAATTTTAAAAAATTAGACTTATTTTTTGATTGGTTTTGCTTTATTCAGTTTTATTTTTCTTTGAAAAGTTTAAGTTATATTTTTTGAAAAAAATTTTGAGCATAAATGAGCTTTATAGGAATTTTAATTGTTTTTTTTTAAACTCTTCCAAGTGATTGATAAATTTTCATTATGAATTATTTTAAATAATTGCTTTAATTCACAAAACTTAACAAAATTTTCTAAAGTTTAATCATATTTTTGTTTTTAAGAAAAGAGAAATTGAAATTACATAGCTTAAGAGTTGGATTGCCGTTTTAGTCAAAGTTAAGCAAAAAGTTTGATGGTTTAATATCTCTATGCACAACATCAAACCTGTGCAAGAAAGCCACAGAATCTAAGATTTAGATTGTCATTACTTCTTTGATTTACTTGCTTGGATAGCTATTTTTTTGCTTACAAACACTAATGAATGATTCTAAAGTAGCTTTTATATTAAATTTAAATAAAATTTAATTAAATAACCTTAAAAATTTGCTAAGAATTAAAAAATATATTCATTTTTAATAAAATAATCTATATTTTTAAAAATTAATTTTACTAATTTTATTTAGAATAGCTTTATTGTTTTTTAATAGCTAATTTAAATAATATTTCAATACTATCTTTATAATTTTTAATAACTTTTCAATAATAATAATTTAATATATAATTTTTAGTGTAAAAGAAATATTAGAAAAAATGTAAAAGTGATTGCATATGCATATATATTTTTCATTCAAATTTGTATTAAGAAGAGTATTTTTTATTTTATTAGGAAATAAATGAGAAAATATTAAAAATATGAATGAATATTTTATTAATCTGTTTTTAATACAAATTATTAATTAAAAAAGATGTTCACTCTATTGATTGGATAAAGTAAATCTTTAATATTTTTTAGTATTATCCATTCTAAAATGAATGTAATTAGTATTGAAATTTATTTGTTAAATGGAAAGGAAAATTTTATTTAATTAAAATTCAATGCTTGTTTGCTTTTTTAACTTAAAACAGAACTCATTTTTAATGTAAAAATGAATGAAAAGTATATTTCGAAAAATGGAATAATTGAATGAATAATGAAAGAAAGAGACAAGAAAAAGGAAAAAACCAACTCATTCATTTATTAATAAAAATTTAATTAACTTTTCCCATTTAATTAAAATACCCTTCTATATTGGATTTTTTTCATTTAATTAACAAGCAAAGATAATAAAGACCAATAAAAATGTGTTTTTGGCATTTTTTATCCTTCTCAATCATCTTTGAATGAACAAAATTTTAAAAGGGTTATATGGTTATCTATTTAAGTATATTACTTTGACACAATTCCTGTTCCATAACATAGAATACCCTCAATTACTCTGATTGGTTGTTGTTTTTGCCAATAGGGATTTAGTTTTCATCATCATCATCTGAATCGTTATCCTCTGTTAAGTAGAAACTATTGAAAACTTTGATGATGTACTAACAACCTGAAAATATTTGCAGCATTTTGTATTCATCTTGAATTACGTCCATTCCTTTTTAGTCGCTTTCATCGCATTCGATGACCTTAAGGGCTACTGTTTAGCCTGTATTTTTGTTGAGAGCCTTTAAGACCAATGCAAATGATCCTTTTTCTACAAACTGTAAAATTTGGTATTGCTTTTACTATCTTTTCATCAACTTGAAAAACTTTCTGACATTGTGCTTCTTGATGGAGCAGTTTTTGATTTGTTTCTCAACTTCTTGTCTAACTTGCTTAGTATCTGACATTTCTAGTTATTTTTGATTTTTTTTGATTGCTTAATTGCTTTCCTTTACTTTTCTTTAATTCACTTTGCTAAATTAGCTTTTTTCTTAATAATAATCAATGAAAAAAAATAAGATATTCCCCTTTTATAAAATCATCAATATTCTACCAAATATATTACTTAGATTCAAATCTATCAAATAGATTCTAAAAATATAATCAAATGTTGAATGTAAATTATTAATTCAAATTAATAATTTTTTTAGAATATATTTAATAGAGATAAAAACAATTAATATCAATCCTTTAATAAATAAATATAATTACCTCTTTTCATTATAATTAGCAATACCTTATATTAATTTAAATATAATTTTTGCATTGTAAATTACTTGTAAATATCAATTCATAAGAATCTTTATTCAGCTATTTAGTAAATAGCTTTTAATAATAAATTTAACTTTATCTTTTAAAAATAGATAAGAATATTCTTAATGCCTTTATATTAAATAATATTTATGCAAAAATAAAATCATATTTTAAAAATAATTTATATTAATTAAAGCAAAACAAACTAATAAGTTTAATAATAAATACTTTTCAAATAATATAAAGTAAAATTTTAATTCTACTGAAAAGCCTATTCTTGTATATTTATTAATACTTTATTATATGTGATTTTAATTGCATATTTACATTTAAAATTTAATAGGGCTAATTAATTCTTATTTTTTATGATTGATGGATGATTTATATTTGCTTTGAATTATAAAATGTATATTACAAATTTAATTAAAAATATTTGATTTGTAAAATAGTATCTTGAATTTGTTAGAAAGAAGAGAACTTAACTATTTCTTATTTAAAAAGATATACAAATGAAGAAAAAAGTAATTTCTTTTCATCTTTAGTGCAATAATATCCTAGAATAGTATGAATATCATTATAAAATTTATGGGGAAAATCATTCATAATAGTTATAAAAGTTTGTAGCACGTCTGGTAACACTATTGTTTCTGGTGTTTATTGGAAGGTTTTATCTCCAAAATCAACAATAAAATGAAAAAATAACAAATAATTTCTCAAGGGCATTTTCGTTAGATTAAATATTTAAAATTTATTAAAATTGATTGAATGTTAAATTAAACTCATAAAATGTTAGCCATATTTATTTTAGTCATTATAATACCATTTATTAATATATATTTTACAAAATAAGCTTTGTTTTAGCAACTATCAAATAGATAACTATCCTTGGGGGGTAGAAATTGGTCTATGTAATGAACTTATTTTTACCAAATGATAGTAGTAATTAGTACATTATATGTTCAAAATAATAGTCTATTAATTATTTGTTTTTTTTTTTTTAAAGAAAATATGGTATTATTTTTTAAAATATGTTTTAAAATCAATAGAAAACTCTTGGCTATTAAAAGTTAAATACAGACAGACAATAGTAGAGTAGATTCAAAATGCTTAAATTTATATGTAGAAGTGATTATTAATCAACATATTTATTAAATATTTGCTTTTTTCAATTTTTTTATTTCAAAGTTCTACTTTTTCTAAAAACAGACTTTTTGGTTGGTAACGCTTTGAAGCCTTTAAACTAAAGTCTGAAAAATATTAATTGATCTATGAAGTGTAGTTGCAAGGAAGCATGCTTCTATAGTCTATTTAATCCTTCGTATCAAAGCATTTGCTATTTTTTATCCATTTTATTTTTTGTATTATTTTAATGGTCTAATAATAATCTTTAATTTCATAACATCTTAGATTTAAAACACAAAAAAAAAAAATATGCCATAAATTCGCTTCAAATAGTTTGCTTATTTGGTTTATTCTTTCAAATTTTTTAAAAATCTCCTCGAATTAGAATCTTTCAAAAGAAATGACACATGAAAAACTAAAAGCTAAGCTTTCACAAGAATATCTATTAGATAGAAAAAGATTTAACTTAAAATTTATTATTATTAGTGTTTAAATGGAATTATCGTTATAAGGTTATTGGATATATTTATCAAAATCTAATTGAGTAACTTATTAAAGCTTTAGCTATCTATTCATAAGATTGTTGATTGATTTATTTAGCTTATAAATATTAGTGGTAAGCTTGAAATATAATTGATGATCTAAATAAAACTAATTTTTAACTAAGTTTAAATGAATTATTTTCAATGTAAGTATTTTAGAATACTATCTTCCTAGCTATGATTTTATTAAATTTGTATAATTTTATAGTTATTCATTAATTTTTTCACCTCTAAAAAATATTCTTTAATAAATAAACTTAAAATTGTTTAAAGTTATAAAACTAAATAAATCAAAAAGTAAAAATTAGTAACCTTATGAATAGATAGCTAAAGTTTTAGTGAGTTAATTAGATTTTGCTAAATATATCTGATAACCTTAATACAAATATCCCATTTATACGCAAAACTCTAAATTATGATTAAATTTAAATTAAATATATATTATTAATAACCTTGAAGACAAGATGATCTAAATAAAAATAATTTTTAAATGAATTACTATCATGATAAATATTTTAATATAATATCAAAATAGCTATGATCTGATAAATTTGTTTAATTTTTTCATTGATTTTTTATCTTATATGAAAATATTCTTTAATAAATTAATTAAAAATAGTTTAAGAATTCTTTTAACATAAATATTTTTGATTTATTTTATTAGATAATCATATTAAAAGATTATTTAGATTCTATATTTACAAAATTACTAAACTAATTTCTCATGATTACTCATAACAAAATAGAAACGCTAATCGATAAACAGGATTATAAGTAGAACTTATTTTTAATTTTATTTTTTTAGTGACCATTTAATTATCCTTTGTTGATTTTGCAGGAGTATGAAAAATTTAGTAAGTATAAACGAAAAAGAAAAATAAATTTAGAATTTTTGTATTAATTAAGTAGCTACTTTAAATTCTTTTTATAAATAAATTTATTTATTTTGTTCATTTTATTTTGAAAAAACATATTTAACAAAAATTTTTATCCTTTTTTAGAAATTATTTTCATACCATTAAGTAAAATTACATTTCATTCAAACAATTAACTGAATAATTTAAAATAAAACCAATAATTTCAGTTCAAAAGATTCAAAAAAACAAATAAATTTGCATATTATTTTGAAGTAAATGTTTTAGTATTTCTCTATCAAAAAATAATTACTATGTTTGTTTCTACTTTCTTTAATTACTAAAAAATTTAATGCAATCTAAGATATGATATAAAAATAAAGGCTTCTTGAAAGAAAAAATGAAAGAAAAAAGACTTCATAGTAGAGATTTTTGTCTTGCTTTGATTTAACAATTATTAAATGTACATAAATTAATAATTAAATTGTTGGCTCTATTGATTACTACAAATTAATTTGAAAGAAAATAATAAATAAATGAGAAGTCTTTTTTTTAGCTTTTTTGTATTTTTCTAATTAGCATACAAAGTATTCGCTGATGTAGACATAAAAATTTACAATCTTAAATATAGAATATCAGTTTAAGGTTGGCTTACTACTTTTTAACCCTAGCAGGATGGTTTTGATGTATGTCTTCAACTAGTAGGAGCATGCTGTTTTTTTTACAACTAAACCATTACTCCAACATTAACAACTTTTAAGGGGTAAAAAGCAATAAAATTTTAAGGATAGGCTTAAGGATACTCTGCTGGAAATTGCTTTAATAACTAGCTAACTATCTTAGTAATTGGATCGAATGGAGACTAAGATCTTACAAGCACAGTTGGTAAATATACCTACGTTTCAGACATAAATAGTTCTACTGGATAATTATACGAAGGCGCTAAATTTTAGTTTGTGCTTGATATAGATGATCAACAAAGTCTTTATGCGATTAAACTGCCTTGTCTTTCCAACACTTATGGTGATAATAGCTCTTATAATTAGCTCCAAGTAATTTTAACATCTGCAACACCATCTCCTATCCTATAAATATCACTTTTAGCTCTATTAGTAATATATCTAATGCTTTGATCATTAAAGCTATTCTAAATTTTAGCTGATGCTTGAAATTAATGAACCAGACAATCTTAAATCAGCTAAACTAAATATTCTTCAAATTTAGCTAAGCTGAATGGTACTTTCTTTAAGCAGCCTTACGAAATTATACTTAAATACTATTAAAAATATAAATCATATATTACATTATTGTCAGTTATTATTATTATCCGTCAAATGAATTAACATGCATAAATAGTAACAAAAAAATACCCAAAAAAATGCATTAAATAATAATAAAAAAATTTGACATAATCTTTAATTATTTATTCTTCTATTTTGCATATTTTATCTTAGAATTTTCAAATTATTTCATTTTTTATTAAAAATTATTTTAGAAAATTTATATTTAAAATAAAATTTAGATTAACTTTATTTATTTAAATATAAAGACAGAAACAACAAAGAAAATCAATAAAATTGAATTATTTATTATTTCTTACATTTATTATCAGATATTAAATATAAATAAGTAATAATAATGATAATTAAAGTTGCTTACATAGTAAAATTAATCATTTTGCATCTATTATCTATTCTTTTGAAATATATTTTTGAAAATGCTGAATTATTTATATTTATTATTTAGACTTTTCATCAAATTATTCATAACACTAGCTATTTTTTTAAAAAATCCATTTTAGATAAAATTATTATATTTTTTGTTTATTATGTATTTTTTTTAATAGCATAGAATTATGAGAATGGAAATGTTTTTAATGTAGCTTTAGAAAACTTACTAAATTATATATAAAATTTCGATAACATTTACTATTTTTTTTTTATTATTATTTTCTTTTTAAATATGATTTTGATAGCTTTAACTGTATTGTAACTATTACTTTTTCTTGAAATATTTTATTGACAATGCAGAAATATTATTTTAATTATTTATTACAGATAATGTTAATTATTTTATATTTATTACTTATCCTTTTCAATTATATTCTTGATTAACATTCAGTATTCTATATTTATTATTTATAATTATGAATATTTTTTAATAGCACTAACTATACTATTTTATTATTTATACTTTTGAAATATATTATTGAAGTAACAAGTTAGACATGAAATGAAATATATATTTTTTTTAAAAAATTAAATTAATAAATTGAATTGAAATACATAGTAAAATTTATAGATTAAATTTTGAGAATATTTTAGTTTAATTTTTTAAAATATATTTTGTAAATAAATATGTTAACGAATTGAATAAATAAATGCTTTTTTATAAATGATTTGCTGAGAAATTTTAGTTGGAGAGTGTTAATTCAAAAAAAAAAGTGAATGATTTATTTATTAATTATCTTACTTGGGAAAATAAAAAATATGAGATAAGTTCTACTAATGCAGAAATTAAGATGGATTATATAGGTTTAATTAGTCTATTAGGAAATTAAATGAAATGATCAGTATAAATATTGATTGATTTTGTTTGATTTGAATGTAAATCAATTAGAAAATTAAAAAATAGGTTCTAGCTCTATAGATATATAGATTTACTAATCTATTTACAATTATTTAGATTAAATAGAATAACAGATATTTATATATTTAAACAAGGACAAGCCTTTATTAGCGATTGTTCAAACCATTTTTATCCATATTTTTATAAATTTTAGTAGAATGAATTCAAAAGAAGGAGAATTTTCAAGGTCCCTTTTAAGTATGTTTAACTAGAGCATTAATTCTGGTGTTTAACCCCATTTAGATTTTTCTGCGTTTGAAAGTTAATAATCAATGATTAGTAGAAAAGCTAAGTTTATTTTTAACCAGTCTAGCGATAAGAGAGATTCAAGCAAGGAGCTAGTAGATAATGTTGCTAAGATTAGAGAGAATTACCCCTTGGAGAGTATAAAAGCGATAGATGATTTTATCACTGACAGCCATGGGATTAGGAGGAAAGTGCATCTAGGTGAATTAAAAGTTTAAGTAATAAAAGATAAATAATGGATTTATTTTAGATTCTGAAAAATAATAAATAAAACATTCAAAAAAATAGCTTTTATTAAATAATTTAATTTTTTCAGATGGAAATTATTTTATTTAAGCTTTTTAGAGCCATTTAAATGTGTTTAAATTTATAAATTAGAAAAGAAGATCACCAAAGGCTATAAAAATAGGCAATTCTTACTTAAATAAGAGTAAATTGGAGGAGTCTATGAGAGTTAGTGAATTACAAACGGTAAAAATATAAAAATTTATAACAATAAAAACACTTTATTTTGTAAACATTTTTTAGAATTCTATCATGAATGCAACACTTAAAGTGACAGAGAGTTCAATTATGTCAAATAAATCCTCAAAACAAGCTGATGCATTTCCGATGATATCAAAAAGAAATCTGTCTGAAGTAACTCTTAGATAACTAAAATATACCCCAATAGACATTTTTTATATAAATAAATAAATGAATAAAGGAGGACTAGATTATTGAGAGGTCAAGAAATAGTTCTTTGAATTTAAAATAAAATGAATAAAGAAACAGCTTTAACAGCACTAAAAGCAGAATTTCTCTACATTACACTCCAAAGACAAATGATTTATTTATGAATTAAAATAGAATGAGTAAAATTTCTAACTTAAGTCTATATTTAAAGGATTTATCAAATAAAAACGCTCCTAAAACCAATGAAAGCTATGATATAACATTCTCATAAATGCTGAATAAAACTTAAAAAGACTTTTCTATATTAAAAGATCATCATGAAATATCTTAGTCTAGCAACCAAGTTTAAACTTAAAAAAACGCTAACTTTTTTGGTATTTAAAATTAGCACAGCATTAAATAAGTTCAGAAAAAATCGATTCTTGACTTTCTTAAAACAAAAAAAGATGCTAATCCACCAATTCACAATAATGATTCTCCATGTAACTAATCTCAAGCATCATTCAGCAGCAAAAAGAATAAAATTCTAGATCTCAGCACATTAAATTTATTCTAAAAAATTAAATCTTCTAAAAACGAACCACAGTACCAAATTAAAGATTACGTATTTTCATTTGAAAAGCATCTGGATAATTCACAATTAGAAGGCTTGCATAATGAGCATATGATAGATTAGTACTTTAAACTTAAAATTAAAAACATCAACAACTTTAATCAAGAACCTCTATCTAAATACGATATATTTTAGTCTGATGAGTAGTATTTAGAATCTAAGTTAGAAAAAGGTACTTTTCTTTCAAATATTTATTTCTTGATTATTTTACAATCAAATTAGATGAAAAACTAAAAATTATTATTTAAATCTTAAATGAAAATTATAAACACTTTTTTGTAGAAACCAAGATATAAAAATGAATTTAACTAAAAAATAAATAGCAATTGTTAAATAAAAACAGAGAGCTATTAAAAAAATAGATAAAAAGCATAAAAAGAGTGAAACCAATGATGGATGAGTTTTAAAGTTAAAAATGAGAGCAATTTTAAATATTTTCTTGCTAAAAAACTCAAAAAATAAACGAATTAAAATATATTTAAATACCTTTAACTTAATATGAAAAATTCAACAATAAAAATATAAATAACAAAAAAAAGCAATTTTAATTAAATTAAAAATGTGTATTAAAATAATAATTTTTTTTATTTTATAAAATAGGATTGTTGGTGAATGGGTTTTCTAAGTGGGTTTATCAGGATGGTTCAATTATTTGGAAGCCTTGTTTAATTACTAAATATAATAAGGAATAAGGATTATTTAAGATATAATGGATTGATAATCCATTGTAAACCAAAGAAGTACGCAGACTTAATCTTCTTATTGACACAGAAAATTTGCAAAGCTACAATTAAAGAGTAGTTGATGCATCTAAAATTAGACAGCATAAATTATACTCAGAATCAATAAAAGGTAAAATGTTTGATTTATTCATAATATTTTTTGTTAATTTAAAATAATAAAATTAAGTTTTTATAAGAATTTTAAATGAAATTTTATTTTATTAAAAAAAATAAAATAAGCTTTATATTATTTTTAAATGAAATTTAATTTTATTTATTGTTATTGTTTATAGATAAATTATAGGAAGATTCTTAGTTTGCAAATATTCTCATTTCTAAGAAGCTTTTTTATAGCATATTAAATAAGAGTTTAATTGGGTTTAGTGAAGCTGTTTAAAATGAATACAAAGACTATATCAAATAATTAATTATAAACGAATATAAATTTTCTGTTCAGAGCTTCATTTATTATCTAGGAGAGGTTGAGACAATAGACGAGTTTTATGAGAAACAGTTTTCGGGTTTTTATGATAAATTTAAAAGAATGAGAGAGAGACAAGATTAGGTTATTATTGAAGAACATATCACAGTTAAACAAGGTAAATTATCAACTAAAAACGATTATTTAAATGAATCAATTTTTCAGAGTAAAAGATAAAAATAGTTAAAGATGGTAAAAATGAATTTCAATTCGAATATTATAAGAATTGTTTGGAAATAAATTAATACTTTAAATACACTTAGAGATATATTTTTAGTAATATTTATGGGTCGTCTTCAATTAATGAGCTTGATTGCAAAGAAAATATTCTCAATATCATGCTGGAGTCCTTTTAAGTTATAGAATAAATTAAATTTTACAATTTGTTCAATTTTTTGCAAGACTAAACGAGGGATGAAGAAAAGACTGAAGATATCAAAATAAATTATTTTCAATGTAAGTTTATTTGTGTTTATTTCCTTTTTTTATTTATTTTAAATGGACAAAAAGATAACCAAAAGAAATTCATGAAGTAAGTTGATAAGATAGAAATGGCAATCTACAATGCTGAGAAGAATATTGATAGATGTTAAAATTTCTTAAAAGAGAAAAGCAAACATATTATTTATGTGGTAAAAACCTCAAAGGAGCTACCAAACTTTGACTTGCTAATCAAAGAGTTCACATAGAAACAAACTATTATTTATAATATGGCAATTAGAGGTGCACTAAAGCTTTGTTTCACTGAGTCATTAAAGAAAAGTTTAGAATTCATTGAGAGTTATTATTCAATACTTCCTCTTAATAATATTTCTTTAGAATTCTAATTATTATTACCCCTCTCATTGCTTTATAAGAGGAGCAAGGCATAAATTTAGTTGAATTTGAAGGAAAACATCTAAAATTACAATTAAATAGAAAACCATTAACAAAAATAATATGAAGACGAAGAAGAAAACACTCTCCCATTCAAATTTGATATGAAGATGATCTTTTTAACTTATAAAAACATAGCTAGCAAGTGTCTTGATGGGTATTTGGGTGGAAATGTAGATTTTCAAATTAATAAAAAAAGCATTGTTAAATCATTCATCAAGCTTAAATTTGCTTTCCAGTAAAAAAGCAGAAGAAATCCACCAATTAAAGATATAATTTCGTATATCCTGAAGAATAGAAATAAAATCTACTCCCAGAAACAGCTAAGCCAGTCCATTCATAGGATAGATGGAATCGATGAAAAAAACACTTACAGTATGTTTGATGAAATCTAAGAAGAACCTACTAGATCTAGAAGCTCGAACGTTAGTGGCTAAGGCAGCAGCTCCTAGAGCAATCCCTATAAGTAAAGCATATTAAGAAATGTTAATAAGGATGATACAGAAAGTCCTCTATCAACTCCTAGATCTCCACACCATAGCTTTTTCACCTAGCCTGTCTTGCAATAAAAAAAACCAAAATAAAAAGAGACAAAAATAAATGTGAAAGAAATGTAAAAAATGAAAAACTTCAAGAAAATGCAAAACAAATAAACACTATAAAACCAATCCTAATTCGAATTTGAAATGAATTACGTTATGTATGACATTCTCAGACTCAATCTCTCTGAATGCAAGACTTACGAAGCATTTCTTTAGAAGAGCAAAAACAGAGTAGATATTTTAATTCATACATTATTTAATTCGAATTTGATCTTTAAAAACTTAAAAAATATTTGATGAAATTGTTAAAATCTAACAAAATAATTTTATTTAAAAGATACCCTTTTATTCATTATTTTGATATAATTTTAATTTAAAATAGGAAGTAACTTATAAAAGACTTGGATGGTTTTCAACAGAAGGTAATAAATAACAAATCAAATATTACTGCTTTAATCTAACAAATAGTTTAAAGCAAAATAAGATGAATAATTAATTTTTACTCTTAAAATTTAATTAAATCATATTTATTTTTAGACCAAAGAATACCTTAGCCCATTAAAATAAATTATTTTATGAACATTTCATTTAAATCGATTTGAATTTATTAAATTTGCTTTTAATAATAAATTCTAAATAAGAAAATGAATAATTTTAATTCATTTTATTCATTGAAATTTATTTGCTTTTAATTATAAAAGTCAAAAGAAAATGAATAATAATTTTTAATTTTACTCATTAGAATTTATTTTAATAAATAATTTTTAAATGATTTAAAAAATATTTTTACATTTTAGCTTTGATTAAAAGAGTAAAGCTATCATTAATAATTAAATTAAAATATTTATTTTATAGACATGAGGATTTAAATAGAGCCAAAATTACAGCATGTTGAGGAACAACTTTAAGAAAGCTTTTAAGTTCCTATTTAAAAGGTTTTGAATTTAGAGGAAATTTATGGGTGCTTAACGAGAAAGAACTTTTAAGATTTGAGAAAAGAACTTGAATAAGAATATAAAAATTTTGATAAAGAGTACAAGGTGTTTTTAAGATGGAATATTTATCCTGTTTATTCTCTTCTTATTTTGATCAATTAATTTGATTTTTATCTATTTGAAAAAGACTATCTGCAAGAGCTTATTGTCATATTTTAAAACAGGTAGAATTTATTTTTAGTTCTACTTTTTTATTTATTTAATATTTTTATTTGTTTATTTAAGCAATCAGATTAAATTTTTGGGCGAAGAAAGATAAAATATTATCAAGGATAAGCTATTTATTTCAAATAAAATACCTGATGAAATTTAGCTTGGTATTTTTACTGTTGATTTAAAAGAAATTAAATAATTGCTAGTAAAAAAGATGAATGTATACATTGAAACAATCGACCAAGCCTTGAATACTGTAAATAATTTTTATTGTTTTAGCTTTATTTATTTTTCAATATATTTTTAAAGAAATTCGAAAACCTTTTGAGCTAATTGCACGATGAAAAAGATTTGATTTTGAAATAACTCAGAATAGATCCTTTTAGCATTGAAAAATATATTAGCCTTATGAATAACTTGCTCGATAAGAATTTGAAAGAGCAGTTTAAGGAATGCCAATACAAAGCTAGATAAGCTCAAATAGCTTTTTAGGTAATTGAAGAGAATTTTATTGACTATGACATTGATCATTTTAAAAGTCTTTTAGAATCATAAGAATGGATTAATATCCTCATTTAAGAGTAGAAAATAGCTTAACAAAAATTAGAAAAAAATAGAAATATTTTTCATAAAGACTTTGAGACAAGAAAGCAAGAATTGTTTGATGAGTTCAAAGAAATTTATCAAAAATAAAAAGTAGTCATTCAATCTCTTGAGCTTTCTAAATATGAGTAAAACTTGAAAAACTGCAAAATGATTGAAGACTCTTACAAGGTATTTTTTAAATAACTTTAAGATGTTTATTGGACTAAGTTTAATATTAATAGGTTATACTGATGAAGGGGTTACAGATAAATGAGTAAGAAACGTAACTTGGGTATGAACTCAGTGATTTCGCTGAATTCGAAAGAACTTTTAATGAATTTAGCAGATATGTTTAGTTTTGGGAATTCACTGAAAAGTGGTTTAGACTTAGCGATAATTGGAATTCTTTGGTTTTCGAAGAAGTATTTTAAAATGAAATGAGCTTAGAAATCAAATACGAAATAATAAATACCTGTAGAGAAGGAAGTTCTTTACTCTAAAAGCTTAGACAATTTTACATTCATGAAATTGTCACTCCAAGAAGTAATTTTTTATCTGCAAATATATATTATAAAATAGCAGTTTATATTTATTTAAATTATGAATAAAACCTATTAAAAATTTCCAGATATTTGTTTTATAAAATTTTGGAAATTTTAATAACTTTTTGGAAGGAAGTATCTTTAGTTATTAATATATAAATATTTTTATTTAGTTACTACTAGATAAAGTGGCAATAAATTTGAATTCGGAGACACTGATTTTCTTCAGTTGATTTCTTAGGTTGAGGAATCGATAAAGAAATTTGAAGAGTATGTTCCAGTGACTGTAATTTTAATGGATAAGTTGTTTTCTTAAGAATATCAAGACTTGTTCTTAAAGCATTTAAATTTAAAAATAAAATATGAAAATCTAACTATAAACAGATTACGAGAATTAAATGTAATAGAGCATATTTAATTTATTTACTAGCTGTTTAACAAGGCCAAACATGAAAACTAAATTAAGGAAGACATTTTAAAAATTTAAAATATCATCATAAAAGAAATTATCCCAATTTGTGGTCTAAGCAAGATTCCTGATTTCCCTACTAACTACATTTAGAATGGCAAGAATATAATTAAAAAGCTTAATGACATACAATTTAGCTGCAATAAAATAATCAAAGACACTCATTTAGTAGCTTCAAAAATAGATTTTTCATACCTTTTTGTTAAAAATATACAGTCTCTCATTCAATCCTTCATAGAGTTACTTTAAACCTAAGAGATCATGGTAAAGGTTTGCTCATTTTTTGGTTCATCCTTTGATTTTATTTGTCCTCCTTCATCGAGCATTCGCCAACAATACGAAACCTTTAAAGAAGATTACAAGTAAAATTAAATTATAAAAGCAAAGTAAAAACATCAACAAATAAAATAAATAATAAAAGAAATAAATTATTGAATGTAAAAATGCACTTTTAGAGAGTTTCTGCAGATGATGAACATGTATTATTTTATTCATTTACCTAAATTAGCTCCAAAGTCTAAAAAATATTCTCAAAAAATAAAATAGGAATTAGCAATTTCTCAGTAAAAGCTTGAATAAATAATATAACTCAAAGAGTTAGGGAATAATCTCCTTTTATTTTAGAACCAATTTATCAGCTAAGTCAGAACAAAAAGCCCTAAATTCTACATGCTCTCTGACAACTAAATTATTCACATCTTATAATCCACCCACAACACAGAATTAATACAATATGTAATTATTATTAAATAATATAAAGGCATTGCTACTTGACTGCTTTTAATCATTTTTAATCAATTTACAGCCTAAATTATTAGCTATTTTCAATATTTACTTAAAACAATTAAACATTTTAACTTTTAAATTGAAATTTCTGAATAAGTAAGTGCTTTCATTTAATTTATTAAGCAAAATACAAGGTTTGTTTAACTTTAAATACATTTTCTGAGCATTAAAAATTTAAAATTCAATGCATTTGTTTGATTTTTATAAAATAAATTTCATATAATTTTAATGAAATTTATCAATTTAAATTATTTTACAATATTTTAGATTGTTAAACATTGCTTTCATGGTATCAAGCAGATTGAGATTGAAGACTTCGATAATAGATTAATAGTTAATTAATATAAGAATTTTAACGATGAAGATTTTCATCCAAGCGATTACATATAAATACCTAAGTATAATAGACCAAGCAATTATAAGAGTGAGCAATAAATTATAAACGAGATGAATGAATAGAAACTTAATCCAGTTATGAAGCTGTTGATTATGCTTGATGAATACTCAACAACTACAGTTTAAAAGAATATTTACTAAAATATGTAGGCTGTATTTAATTTGAATTATGACTTGGTGGGATTGATTAAGCTGTACTTAAAAAAATAAATTACTTATTAATCCATTCAGCTCTTGTTAGATTTATGCTTTTATCACGATCTTACTGTGATAATTTCGTTAATCTAAGACTCATCTAGCTAAAAAGAGTAATAGAATTAGTCAAACAACTTGAAAAGCTAGTTTGTTCTTTAGTAGAGTTAGACTTAGTAACCAGTTGACTATTTAGATGTGATGAAATCTCACATTAAATAAAATTTATAAATCTTTATCGATTTCATAAAAGAGAGAAAAGAAATGAGTTAATACATCCCCAAACATCTTAGTATTATTTAACAGAAAATAATTTTACAGGTGCTGAATTAAATAGAAATACTTTACTAAATGAAGAAACAAAAAATAACATCCCTTAACTGCTTTGAGTTTCTTGCTCATCCAAAGATTTCTTTAGAATGTAATCTTTCTATGGAAGATTAGTTGCTCAATATTGAAAACAGACATGATAAATTTAAAATAAAGTAGATTAAATAAATAGCAAAGGACGGAATTGTTTTAAACTAAAGTGATATCAGTAAGAAATAAAATTACAAATTTCCTAAAATAAGTCAGAAATCAGATTTTTTAGAAACCATCATAAATATTAATAATAAGACAAATAAAAAAATCAACATAATTCTATTAGCTATGAACTATAAATTAGAATATTGCTATTAACTTCAAAGAAACGACCAACTTTTCATTTAAACATTAACTTCTCAAAAAATAGTCTTTGCCTCTCTCTAAGCAATTTACACCCTTTATTCTCCTCTTATTCGCTCTTAACCATGTTCTGGAAAAGTAAATCAATTTAAAAATAAATAATTTTTTTTCTAATGTTTTAATCATAAAAACCCAAAATATTAACTAATTATTATACCCTAATCTTTCAATATCTCGTTATATTAAAATTATGGTTTCTTCAAATTTTTAATAAACCTTAAAATTTTTATTAAAAACTATTAAAACTCTAACTTAAGCAAATAAATCTGATATTCTACAGGGTATTTTAAAAGAAAAGAAGCAAATTCTTTAAATAAAAAACAGTTTAATTTTGGTTTCGAATTAATTCATCCACATTTTTAGAAAAATATAGAAAATAAAATTAATATATTTATTTAATGATAAAAGGAAACTCTAATTAAACACTTTGCTAACAAAATTGGTAAACAAATGTACTATTTTCAAATTGAATAAGACTATCCTATTAAATAAATTTATAACATTATTGCGGGTGCAATTTAAGGAGGATTTCTCCTCTGTTTCAGTAATATCGACTTAACTCCTTTGAACTAATTGTCAATCATTTCTTCTTTAGTGTTTCTTGTTAGGAAAGCTTTGATAGAAAGATAAAGCACTGTAAAATAAATTTAAATAATTTTTATTTCATTTAACAAGATTTTTGGTAATACAAAAACAAATTTATTTAAAATTTTAAAACAGATTAACTTTGAAAACGGTATAGAAATAACACACATGAATTAACTGCCTATTATCAGTAGCTTTAACATTTCAAATGATGAAAAAGGAATCAAGTTTACTGAAATCCCTAACTCTATTCTGGAGTCTTTTAGGACAGTGAATTTTGTTCAGTAAGACATCATTGTAATTATCAAAGACTACTTTTATTTAATGAATTTCGACAAGCCTTAAGAATTAGCAATTAAATTTAATTATTTTATGATTACTTTTTGTGAGTCTTTCTTTACTAATTTCTAGACAGACTTTAAGTCAAAGTAAGAAATTAATCCATTTAAATTATTTTAAGCATTTTTTAATTTATTCTTAGCAACATGCTTGACTAGAATATCGTGAAAATGATTAACTACAATAGTTATATTAAAATATGCTAAAAAGCCCTTGATATTATAGATTAAAGAGACAGCTGTGATGAAGAAAATCTGACTCCAATTGGTAATAAATATTCTTGTTGGAATAAATGAATTTAAAGGTATTTATTTTATAAATAAAGATGCTTTGAAAGCTTCTCTTGATATATTTTTCGGAGGTATTCTGTCTTTGTAGATGTTTGAAATCTATCAAGAGTTGTTTCCTAGATTCTTCACTGAGAAGAGTTCTTTGTTAGTAGTTGATATAGTTGAAGATAAAGATATTATAGACCCAATAAAAGAGTATTTTTTATCTAAATAAATGGATTTGCATGAAAGTTTTATTTCGATAGCAACTAACTTTATACATCTCATTAATCAAAAAAATAATATAATCATTGGAGGTAATTTAAAATGTTTTAATTCATTTTTTGGATAAATTATTTTTATTACTTTGTAGGAAAATGTGGAAGTGGCAAAACTAAATTCTTGTAAATAGTTTCATTTGTTTAGTAAAGAATCACTTAAGAAGAATTTTCGGTGAATATGATACCAATTGATAATTTAAGCAAAAAATAATTTGAATTCATCATTAAGAATATGTGCTATTCCAGCATGATTAATTAGAAGTTCATTTTGGATGAGCTTCGTGACTTTGCATACACAAGAGAAGAATTTAATTCTTGGGTCTCAAATACCCTTAATCACTCCAGCAACGAAAAGGCAAAACAAAAATGTTTACCAACATCTAAGGATTGGATAGTTTTTGATTGTGGAAGTTTTACCTAAACAGATCAATAAATTACTTATTTAGAGCCATTATTAAAAAGCATTGAATCTAAAATGTAATTTATATCTTTAATACAGGGATTTCAATTTTAAATTATTCAAATTAAACAAAATATCAGAAAAATTTATATATTTCTTAAAAATTTGTATTTTAATTTAATCAACTTAATTAAACCCACCCTTTCTTGTTTAATATTTATAAAATATAAATAAAATAAGATTTAGCTTCATAGAAGGAGAAAAGTATAAATTATCAAATGAAATGCAATGTATAGTTGAAATAGATGATTTAAGTAAAATTTCTCCAAGGTTTTTAAGCACTTTTAGTTTGATTTACTTGTATGAGCCTATAACTCCCTGTAAAGATGAATTTTAGACATGGCTGAAAAATTTAATTTCTATTCAACCTAAATTTAATGCTTATTCAAAATATCTAAATCTTTGCTATTCAAATATATTTGAAGATGTTCTTGCAATGCTTACATCCCAAAACGGAGTCTCTGTAACCATGCCAAATATAAATAAATATTTTATATTTTCTTTCTTGAGTCTAATAGAGCCTTTACTTAATGAAACTAGAAAGAGAGAAATAGCTCTTGGTTTGTTTGATAACTCTGAATTGACCAAATATGAGTTATGTAACATTTAAGATCCAGAGTAATTAAGAAGGCTCTCCAGTTCAAATTTAGAAGTGGAGAAATACGAATGCATTATAGAGCCTAACAACGTTATCAATGATGAAAGGTAAATAATTCATTCTTATAAAAATTTTGATTTATTCAATTTTTATCAAATAAAAACTATTTTCAATTGAAAATATTTTAAGATTAAAATAAATAAATTCATTTTTAGTATTTATTTAAATTAAAATGATGCATTTTAGTTATTTTTTGTATAAAAAAATAAATTGAAATAATTTAACTTATTTAAGATAAATTTTGTTAACATATCAAAAGGAAAAAAATGCAAGTAGAAGCGATATTTATCTTTAGTATTTGTTTGACCCTTGAAAGTATAATTCAAGATGACAGAAAATAATTGATCAGTGAGAAGATAATAAAATCTATTAAAAATTATAGAAAATTGCAGCAATTCAAGATATTTAAAAGAGACAGATTTGCTTTTGAGTTACTTGAAATAAATGAAATATAAAACTAGCAAGCTAATTTGTTTGATTACTATTTCGATCTTATTAATCTAAAATGGATTAAATGGCAGCAAGCTAAAGTAAAATAAATTCATTTGAAATTTACAATTCTAATTAAATTTATGATTTATTTCAAATTTTATTAGCCTACTTTTTACAGCCAAGTTCTGCAAAATTCTTTCAAATCGAATATAATCCATCCAAGGGAAATATGCAGACTAAATCCTCAGGCATAAAATATTGAACAACTAAAAATCTATATATAAAATGAGCTAGAGCCCACTTTAAATCAACCTTTCGATAGTAAATTTTTAGAACTTCAGTGCTAGAAAAAACATCTATTTACTATGTTAACTCTTTTAAATTACAACCAAGTAAAAATATATTTCAGCAAAACTTTAATAAAGAAAATTATTTAAATAATTTCAAAAGAAAATTGTGCTAGCATCATCTTCATTCAAAGGAAAGACAACTCTATTAAATAAGTTGTACAGGGATTTCATTAAAAGAAGTGATAACAATATAGTTAAATTTAGTGTAAATGAAAATCTCTCAGTTTAAAAATTCTAATGCGTGATAGAAAAGAAAATCCCCTTTAAAAGTTAACATAGCTAGAGTGATTACCCACATTTAGTAAATAAATATATATTTTATTGAATAAATATTTCTAAATTTTAAATAAATAAACAAATGTAGAACATAATTTTTATAGACGATCTTAACTTATCAGAAAAAAATCCAAATATTTTAAATCCTCTCAGCAGTTTAAAATGCCTTCTTGATAGCTAAGGCTGGTACAGTCAAGAAATAAATAAATTTGTAACTTTCTAGTCTCATTCTATAATTTCATCCTACCATATTCCTAAATCGTTTGAAAATACTAACCAGCAATCTCAAAAACCCTCTTTCCTTTTGTAGAAATGCTTTTTCCTATAAATATCAGACTTCTCAGTATCAGATATTCAAACAATAGCTAATGTAAGCAATCGATTTAAACTCTAAATAAATATATTCCATCATTTTAAATTATAAAATTCATATTTATTTAAAGAAATAATTCACCAAAAATAATCAAATGCTATTAAATTATAAAAAATTAACAATTTCAATAGAAGATATTTAAAATTAAATTCGCAATTGCATATTTATCATTAGAGCTATTAGGAAACTATACATATTTTATTGCAAGTGTAGTGGTTAATGCTGAGATATCTATACACCTGATAAATTTTTCACCTAAATAATTTAAATAGATTCGATTAGTAAATTTAACTGTACTACTACTACTACCTCTTTCATCTGCAATAAATGCTGTTAAATATTTATTTTGGTTATTAAAATTATTAAATATTTGTAAAATTTTAATTATAAATGCTTTGGATTAAGATAGATAAATTAGATATAATTAATTTTTTAGAATGAAAATAAAGGGCATATTTTTGTGTATCTTAATGATATTTTAAACATTTCAATATTTAATTTGAAATTGATGTTTTTGTTTAGTTTTTTACTAATAAATATATTTTTTTTTTAAATAAATATTAATTTTAATAAAAATAAAACAGGTTAAAGTGAAAAATATTATGGCGAAGGTTAAAATTGACAGCTAATTGATGTAGGAGAAAATGAAATACGGCTTAGAGTGCTTTATTTTATAGCTATTTAAGAACTCAGATTAAATTTACTAGATAAAATAGAGGTACTGTATTAATTTAACTATAAATCACTTTATGTAAGCCATAGAACAAAATAATGCATTTTATTTGGAGTAAGATAATCAGAGTAATTTGAAACAGTTTATGGCTTGCATGATCTACACTTTTAATTCTACATGCTGTGATCACTTTGAATCTAATACAAATTAGTTAGCTAATGCAATATAGTACTATTCTAAGCATTATGATTACGTAATGGATAGAAAGATAGACTATAAGCCAAACTCAATTAAATCATTCTACTCGAGGGCTTCATATAATTATTAAATTGGTGGTAATGATAAATCTTACTCTGAAATTTAGTCTTAGATTGATCAGCAAAAAGAATTTAGTGAGTTCAGTCTTCATGAAATAGAAGAAGACGTTTCAGATGACGAAAAATATAATTAATAAAATCATTAAGAATAAAAGCTGATAAAACCAATACTTTCACTGAATACTAGCAAAAGAGGATCTGTCATGATTTAGCAATAGAAAAGTATGATAAGAAAACCTAGATTTTCATATAACTTTGAGCATACAAAAATGAAACACTTTTAAGGAGTGACAAGCCCTAAGTATGTATATTTTTTGTTAAAATGAAACTAATTTTTAAGTTTAATTTAATGTAAAAGGACATCTGTTAAAAATAAAAATGAAATCCCTTATCACTTAAATTTGTTTGCACAAGAAGCTTTTGGCAAGTCGCGCTAGAAAGATTAAAATCAGTTCATTATCGAAGATACCTTCATTGTAGATTTCTTTAACTTGCCTGAAAATCTTATTTAGTTTTTTATTGGCTTACCATTCGAAATGATTTCATAAAACGACACCATTTAGAATTTAATGAAAAACAGGTATATTTATATATTATCATATACAAATTTAAATTTCATTCCTCGCTTAGTATATACTTAATTTATAATAATACTTTCTTCGTTTAAATTTATAATTGAGAGGAGGGCATTTAATTTAATTTTCAATTGAAAAGGTATAATTTAGGGTTAGTCAATAAGAAACTTATTGATAATAGCGATTTTTAATAAGAAGAAATGCAAACATATGAGGAGAATTAATTTGTTAGGGTTTCTAGCAAAAATTATAAGTAAGTAGAGAAAAGTATTTACTTGGATTTGATAAATAAAAGCAATTTAAAAGAGAGGCTGAGATAAATTTTAAGCATGAACTCAAGTACTTTAGTGATGAGGATGCTATTACTAATGTATAACTTTAGCCTTTGCAAGCAGATGAATAAAGATGAGAAATTTTGGAATATTTTGGTCAAGCATTATCACGATGAGGATGAAATATAAATAGTTGTTGATTCAATTATACAAATTCAAGGAGACTCTGTTGTTGAGATTTCTTCTTTGCTAGAGGCTCAGCAAGTAGTTAACTAAATAATTCCTTAGCATTTTAACAATAACTCTTAGAGTACGGTTTATATCCATATAAAGCAGTTTAACAATTAAGAAGAACTTATAAAAATATTTGAATTCTTCATGTTGCTATTTAACAGCAGCGAATATCATTAATTATTTGATGACAAAGTCTTTGAAAATATGCTAATTTCTTTTTCTTGCTTCTAATTGAATTTAGAGCTAATTCATTTGAAAATCCAAAATAAAATTAAGACTTAATTCAAGCTAATTTATATTTTAAAAATAAATTCATTCCAATCATAAAAGATTCTTCAGAATTCTTTTTTCTAAAATTTTTTGACAATAAACCTGGCAAAAGATTCTTTCTAAAGCAAATATATAAATGCTGCTGATGAATCAACAGTTTACGATAAGATTAATGAATATTCCCCTTAAAGCTTAAACTATCTTGATCAAAGCAAAATAAAAATGGCTAAGTAAGCATATCAAATTTATAACTCACTCTACAGACATGAAGTATTTACTAGTTAATCTTGTATTTATGTTGAAAACCAATACAATACTTGTCAAAATAAAGTTTTTATACTCTTTACTTAGCTGAAAATTATATTCACAAAAATTATAGAAAACTTTAAAAAATAAGATGGCCAATACAAGTAAATTTATTATTATGATTTTGATTGAAATTTAATTTATGCTCTATTATATAACAGAGAAATAAACGAAGCCATGAACAAACAAGAAAAGTTTCTTGAAAAATAATTAGAGACACGTTTAGAATAACAAAAGTAAACACTAGCCTAAATTACAGATTCTAAGTAATAATTAGAATAAGCTCAAATCAAAATTGCAGAAACTAATTCTAAAATATCCTAATTCACTGAATAAAAAATTTCAGTTTTTAATTCTATTAAAAATTTTAAACAAAGTTTAGAAATCGATCTGCTGAGGGCTAAGCTTTAAGTTTCTGTTTAAAATATAAGTAATTTTTTCTTATAAAAATAAAGAATTATTGAAATAAAAATATGATATTATTTTAAACTCCCACTATTTACTTTCTAATAAAAGCTATTTATTTAATAAAACTATCACATTTGATAAATATTTAATTTAATCAATTTATTAAAATAAATAACTAGGTATTATCAGAGAAGAGAATATTTGGCAAGAATTCTGGCAGCATTTAGTTAAACATGAGAATGTTAATAGTTTCTATTTTATTCTCTTCTTAATAATTATCAGTGATGATGACTTTTTTGCTGACAGATACATAAAATTCAATTAAGAGGAAAAGCAAAAAATAATTTTAGATATTTACATTAAGAAAATAAATTAAAAGCAAATTAAATAAACTTTAATTAAATCATACAACACATTTGTAGATAATACAAATTTTAACTGTGATAAATCAGCTGAATTTGAAAAACTCAAACTCATATCTTAAATTCATCAGTTTATATAAAGTCCTACAAATGATTAAAGCTAAAATAATTGCTTAGATTAATATTCTGAGCAAGAAGAAAAATTTTACTACATCAACTAATTCATATTGCAAATGATGATATTTACTAAACTTGAAGAAGATAAAATCCTGTAAATCAAACAGTAAAATTCTAAATTAGAATAGATTAACCAGAGCATTCATAGTCTTAATGAAGAATTAAACAAAATTAAAGAATAAATCAACAATATTAATTTATTCATTTAGAGCAAACAAAATTTCTTTTAACAAGAGGAGAAGCAATTACACGATTTTCAAATATTTTAGTCACAAATACTAGCAAAATTTGCTGAAATCAGATAAAAAGTCCTCAAGTCAATTAAAATGAAGTAGCTTTTGCTATCTATAGGTAAAGATTAATTTTATTCAATCAATTTAAATATAATTTCTACTCTCTTTATAAAATTAAATCAACCTTTTAAAAAGTAATTATGACTTAACCCTTGTTAAATTAATTTAAATCAAAATATTGGCTCTTTAAATTATTATTAAAATTTATTATTTACTGCTATCCCAACATTTTTCTAAATAGTAGGAATTTTTAAAAAGTATATCAGTTTTTAAAAATAAATTAGAAAAGCAATATTTTTAAAAATAATATAAAAATAAATATATAAGAATGAATTACAGTAATTAAAAAATATTAAATTTTGTCTAAATAAAATTAATTAATTTATAGACGAGCAAGTATTTAGCGATTAAGTGATGATTGTTGCTATGTATTTGGCTTTTTTCAGCAGCTTAGAAGAGAAGTTCAGGTTTAAAGGACTTGATTTGCTTAGCTTTCTTGATGAAAACATAATTTTCTTTGCTAAAAGATTGGTTATTTACACCATTTAAGGCTAGAAATTTTATTATGACATGATTTCCCAACAAAATTACTCTGTTTCTAATTCTGTCATTTATTAAATTGCTTGGATTGAGTTTATTATTAAGTATTAATAACAGATGCCTTTTATAATTGTTAAAGACTACTCTGGTGTAATAGAAGAATATTTCATAAAGAAGAATCGCGAAGCTGATTCTACAGAAGACTCAGATTCAAATAGGATAATTCATTTTATTTATTTCAAAGATGATTTTCAAAGCGCAGAAGAATCCATCCAAAAAATATTCTAAAGGAACAAAGCCTAGAAAAAAGATGCTTCCCAAATGCTTAAGAAAAAACAATCTCAATTGTATTCAGAAAATTAACTCTAAAATATATTGATTCTCGTTAATCCGCAAGACTTCTTTCTAGAAAAGTATAAAAATCTTATCAACAACAAATACTGCGATGTCTTCTTAGATTCTTTAACTTAAAATAACCTTAACAGTCAAAATCAAAATTCAAGTTAAAAATAATAAAACGAAGCAAACTTTTGTTTAATCATTCTTTACACAGACTAAGCTTATTTTTAATCTAATCTTGTTCAATAAATATCTGAAAAGTGTATTGTCATTGACTGCTAAATTAAATAAGAATTCAGTTGGAGATATTTGCAAAAAGACATCATTATAAATGAAATTTACTACCAAGAAAAGTTGAAACTCATTAAGAGGGAATAAATCTTAGAAAACCAAAGGCAAGCTCAAGTAAGTTTAATTTATCATTCAAAAGATAAACATATTTTTGTCATTTTTTATATTTATTTAAAATTTTAAATAAACTAAAAATATGATTAAATTTTACTTGATAATTTTAAATGGATGAGAAAATATTTTAATTATTTTTGAGTATTAATTTTAATATTTTTCTTATTTAAAAGGATGCAAAATTAATTGATAAAGTAAAAAGCGCTATAATTCATTTAAGCTAAGAAAACTGTGCACTTTTAAATAGCTTGAATTTAGATGAATATGTTGTCAACTTGAAAAGTCTGGTTAAAAAAACACAAAAATAATTGTTTTTTAAATTGAATATTTTGAATCAAACATATTATCCTCATGAGAGCTATGAAATTAAGTCACAATGTGCAAGCTAATTTGTTAAAAGAAAGAATTAGACTTAGGAGAATTCAAGGGAAGATCTTATGTCATTGAGAGAGAATAATTTTAAGAGCAATTAGAGTATAAAATCTTACTCTTAGAGGTCTTAAAAAGAAAGTGGTGCTTTTAAATAGGTTGGTAGTAGCTTGATGGCAAGAATGCATTAACAAACTCAGCATAATATAAAGAGAGAAGAATCCAAATAAAACAATAATGTAAGCTTTAATGAATGTGAGAGCCACTCTGATTTAGAGATTAATAACAATTTAGGATATGGTTTTAGTTAATTTTAAACAAGTAAGAAGTAACACAGTGTTTCTGAGCTAATTAGATACTGCTATTTGGTTAAAGATCTAGAGTAGTTTAGCATGTTGCTCAATGACCTCGTTGGATTCATGTATGTAATCAAATAAACGATTGATTCCCTTTAAGCAATTATTGGAAATATTTATGGATTCTCTGATAGCTATTTGACTCTGATCAATAAGCAAGTTTGTTAGAATCTTAGAAGAAACCATATAAACTTTTAAACTGAAAAGATACATGACTTTAAGAAATAATATGCACATTTCTTTTATCAAACCATCATCTGCACATTAAGAGAAGACCACAGAGACTTGTTTAATTTTTATTTAGGTAATAATTTAAAATAATTAAATATTTATTTTAAATTAAGCATCTTTACTAATTTTAAAATTAATCGTTAATTTTTTAATTTCTTCTAAAATCCGTTTTTTTGAAAAAAATTTTTTCTTTTTTTCATTTGGGAATTTTTTACTAATTTTAATAAAATATTAACTGAAATTATTTAGAATTAATAACAAAATATTTTAATTTTAATAATTTTTATTTAATTAAAATAACAAATAATTTTAACAAATGGATATTAGGATTAAATTATTTGAAAGCTTCTGAGCAAGTAAATGATTTATTACTGAAACTACTGTTTGAAGATGGGGAGACTCAAGAGTAAGAAGAGAATTTAGAATTCTTTGATAAGAAAATAGTAAAAAAATATCAAACAACTGAAAGTAAGTTTAACTCTTATTTTGGTATTAAATGCAAATTGTAAATACCTAAATACATGAACAACTTATCTGCTTTTATAGAAATTCCTTTCAATTATCCAACCTTAAAATTTTAAGTAAATCGAACTCCAAGAGATAGTGATAGGTTTGATATAACTGACAAAAAATTAAAATCATTAAGAAAGTTGAAATCAGAAGGCGAATTATCTATTGTTTAAGAAAATGAAGAACAAGCATATATAAATTTGCTTTCAGAAAAAGGAATTCTTGATATTCCAAAAAAATATCAAACTTCTAAATAGATTAAATTTAATACAACTAGCACTGTAAAAAATACAAAAAGTTTAGAATAAATTTAAGAAAACAACACTTCTTCTATTGCCTAAACTAAATCGCGTAAAAAAAATGATGATTCAACAAAAATTTAATATTCTAAGAGTCAAAAAAGCATATTTTCAAAAGCAGTGGATCCAAATAAAGACTACTAAGAAGAGGTAGAAGAAGAAAAAGAATCAAATCATTCTTCTTCTTCATCTTCATCGTCATCATCATCATCCTCTCCTTCATCATAAAATTCATAAAAGATGAAAAAGTAATAAAAATCACCTGGAGAAGATTTGGACTCATTTTCATCTTAGTCTTCTCTTTCTTCATCGCTATCAATAGAAGATTCTAATTCACATTAATCTAATTCGTCTATTACTTCTAAGGAATCATCTTCTTAAGGTTCTTCTGGCTAATCTTCTCCAAGTTCAAAGAAGTCCTCTAGTTAAAATCTAGATGAAGACTCTTCTAATGAAGCATTTTCATAGGAGGACAGTTTAAAAAATGATAAAAACAAAAAAAATTAAGGCAAATCTCAAGTTAAGCCTTTAGGAAACAAAACGAAAGCATCAATATTCTGCATGTATTCAAGTCATAACATTCCTTATAACTAAGATGATAGCAAATACGATATCGAGCACACAGAATAAAAGCAAAATGAATCTACTAAGAAAATGCACTAGAGTAACAACGATAACAATACAAACATTTCAATAGAAGATGACTTAAAAGAAAGACAAGATTAAGTAAACCAACTTAGTAAAAAGAAATAGAAGGATTATCTGAACGAGATGTTCAAAGTAAAAAAGAATAAACGATTAGTTATCCAAGTTAAAACTGTAGATGACGATGTTAACTCAGCAACACTAATTAAAGAATAAAATAAATCAAATACTTCCATAGACCAGTAAGTCAATTATAAAAAGAGTAGAACATCTAAAAACCTCATGATAGACCAGCTCATTAAATTTTACAAAGATTCCTCCATACAATTCGACACTCCACTAGTATTAACTTTATTTTTAAATTAATCAAATCTATTTTTTTAAGCTCTGCATTTATCAATTTTAAATTCCTTTTATTGAATTCTTTTTAAAATTGTTTTTACGAATTAATTCATTTAATTTTTGAATCTTAATTCATTCAATTAAATTTGAAAATCTTAATTCATCCAAATAAATTTGAAAACCTTAATTCATCCAAATAAATTTGAATATTTTAATTCATTCAATTAAATTTAAAAATATTTATTCTTAGAATTAAATTTGAATATTTTAATTCATTGAATTAAATTTGAATGTTTTAATTTAATCATTTTAATTTGAATGTTTTAATTCATTCATTTAATTTCGAATAATTTATCTTTAATGATTTGGTTTGCTTTTGTTTTTTAAAACTGCAACCTAACTATCTTTAATTTAAAATTGTCAGTTTATTTAATATTTTTTAATAAAATAATGAACAACTAGTTTTTATATTTTTATTTAAAAATAATTTCAAATAATTTATATTTACTTTTAAAATCAAGTTTATTTTTAACTGATATCTTTAAACCCTATAAAATTTTTCAAAGCATCATTTCCAAATATACTTAGAAACTTATTATTGGAGTTTAAAACTTTTTAATTATTTAAGAAATAAATTTTTTTATAAAGCAAAAGAATATTTTAGATATTTTTTTATTTCTTTCAATTAAATTAAATTTAAATGTGCATTAATTTATTTAATATATAAAAATGTGCTTATCAATATTAAATAATTTTTAAAGCAGTATTTTTATTCGTATTTCTTGCTAAATTTAAAATGACATTTATTTAAAAAAATAAAAATTATTTGTAAGAAGCAAGAGTTTGAATTATTTTTTAAAATATCAAATTAAATTTTTTTAAAAATAAAAGATCTCGCTTTAGAACTAGAATTAAGGGATTGGTTAAAAAGAATCAGCTGAGAAAGAAGAAAGGATTTATACAAGTAGATAGTATAAATTTTTCTAGAACTTTATAATGATGATTATTAACTAAGGGTTGTCTACATACAAGGATATCATTCGAATGGGAAATTTTAATGAACAAGGCTAGTACAAAAAGAAAAGCATTGAAGTAAAGAGACTTAAGTATTCTTATGAATACTAAAGGATTTTAGAGAAGCTTAAGCAATAACAAAATATCAAGGTTGATAATAAATAAAGTAAATTCTATAGTTTACTCGAGGATGCTGTAAACAAGAAAATTCTAAGTGAAATTTAAACATTTTAAAATCAACATCTCATTCAATCTGTCGCTGTTAGGGGAAAGCTAAAACTTACACAAGCGATTATTAAAAGCCAAATGAACCAAAAAGAGAAATTAAGATTTTAGCAATAAATGAGATTAATGAGCCAAGAATCAGAGACTTAAGAACTTCCATAATAGCTTAAAAAATAACAAAAATGGTAACATTAGCAGCAGCAAGATTTGCAAAGAAATAGTTTAAATTAAGAAGAAATTCAAATAAGTTAATAAAATGAGAATCAAAAAACTTAATTTGACCAGCTTTTCCTACCAAAAAGAATAATAAGAAATTTCTATCACTATTTAGCTATTTTAGATAAAAGCATTGGTTTTTTACCTTTTTAGAGAGCCCTCTCTATTTGTATAAAAGAATCTACCCTTCTAAAGCAATTTATATACAACACTAATTTTAACTACGCTCATCGTTAAAATGTGTTTAAGATTCCTCCATTTTTAAGTTAGCTTAACATAAATCCAGTTGAAGCTTGTTTGGTTGTAAAAAGCATCAAGCCATAAGATCTTATTTTCTATTTGCAAAACCTCTTCGCTCAAGTAAAAATTGTTTATTCAAATTTTTAAAATTTATTTTTTCATTTTTCATATTAGTCTTTTTCATCGAATTTCGCAAAAATCAGTAGCTAAAATCTTGAAACCCTTTGTAGAAGTAACACGTTTGAAAGGCCAATAATTTTATTCTCAGAAGATTTGAATAGCAGCATTTCTAAGTTGATCGAAATTAAAATGCTTAAGCATTCTTAGTACAAGTAAGACAGTAACATAAAACTTTACAAAATAACTCTTGATGGATTGAACGTTCAAAAATTATATGAAAGAATACTTGACCTTGTTATACAGGGTACTTGGATCATTTTAGAAGGCATTTAATATGTTTCATAATCCATATAAACATAGGCTGTTAATGCAATTTGCAAAATCTATGCCAACAAAAAATTTCCAATAGATTTTAAGATATTTATAATTTATAAATGTTCATAAAACAGCATAAGTTTGGAACACAAGGACTCTCTTTCACCATTAAAGCATCTTTTTAACTTAAGTCATAAGACTTACATTGCTCCTCCTTAAACCATCAAGCAGAATCTCTCTAACTTCTACCTTGCAGTAAAAATTCCTATTATAATTTTTTAAAATAAAAACTAAATACTTGAATAAATTATTTTGCTATTTCAATTTAAAAAATTACATTCAAAATATAAGAATTTTGCTATTTTAATTAAAAAAATTATTCATAGTTAATTCACAACGAAAGAATTTTAAATTTAATTTTCTTTTTTGACAAAGAATTATGATTTTACTTTATTTATGTTTATTTTATTAATGAAAATATTTTATGTAGGAAATGAATCAACATATGATGAATGTAGAAAAAATTCTCATTGAAAGTGAAGAACTGCCATAGTAATATCAAAACAATATTGAGAAAAAAACGCCATAGATTCATCATTAAATTTACTTAAGGAGACACCAAACAAAAGTAGAAAATCCAATAATATTCAAAAATTTAGAAGGATTAGAGAATGTTTATGAAAAGAGTAAAAAAATATAATGCGATTTACAATAGAAAAATTTCTTAAATCTGCACTCATTTGTGGTACCAGAAATAAAGAATGAGAAAATAATTAAAATGATTGTGCATGGCGAAGAAAGAAACAAATTCAATAGCTTATTTGTCTTTAGCATAATTCGACAAAGAGAGTAACTAATTCAGAAAAATAATTCAAGCTTTATCAATTTGAATTTCCAGTATGCTTCTGACAATGATTTTTACCAAATGATCACTGACTTACTCAACTTCATCAGCTATCATAAACCAAGTCCTTTTAGATTCATGATTGATTATTTCTCCTTTATTTATAAGGAAAGAGAGCCCTTCAATACACAAGCACCTTATGAACAAATTATAAAGTTGCTTTTTTAAGATTTTGTGTGTTATAATTTGGATAAACAAAGAGTTATTCAATTAAACAATTAAAGCTATCCTTTACTTAAATACACTCCTGAAATATACAACTTTACCATGTCTTACTAAAAGAAAGACATTTAGAGCTTTTCTTCTCAAAAGATCTTCTTAAACATATTAAATCTTCCTTCATAAGACCCAGTTGAGATCTTAGGTCTAAGTCAAAATTAATAATTTAATCAATCACTTATCAAGAGCTAACAAATGATTAACAGCATTAATAACCACACAGAGACTCTCGAAAAGGAAAGAGAAAATAAAAAGCATGCTATGAAAAGTATTGAAAAACACTTCAGTAACAACAAGTAGCACCAAAAAAATAAATCCGCTCCTGAAGAAACAATCATAGACAACTCTCTTCTCATTAACATAATCAATTTTAATCAAAAAGCAAAAGAACACGAAGAGCTTATCAATCTACGTAAAATTTTTACATATACTTTATTAATTAAAAAATAAACACCATAAAAATAAATCATCAATAATTTCTACATTTATTCACATTATTTATTTTTACAAACTTTTAATTTTTATAAATTTTAAGGGTTGAGTTATTATATTTTAATTTATATTAAATGAAAAATTAGATTATATATATAATATTTTATTGTAAAGTACAAAGCATAGATTAGCTATTTGAATAAGGAGAGATTTCATTAAAGCTGCTAAAATTAGAGGGATCGATGACGGGCTTAACTTCTCCAGATGATGGGGAATAGGTGAAGCATGAAAATAATATGGATGACAATTTGAGTAGGGCTTAAAGAAAAAGCATATTTTAAACTAAAAGATCTTCTCTTCGTTAAAGTTACATGAATTCTTCAGAATAATTCATTAACAACACTCTAAATTCTTTAAACAATATAAGAAGACCTTCATTCAAACAAAAAAGATTTGGAGTTTCTATTTTAAACCATATTGCACAAAGTAAGAGAAATAGCGATGTGTCTCTCTATAACAACTAAACGGAATAACAAGAAGATTAAATTTAGGAAAAAGAAAAATAAACATAAACAACTGAAGAGTTGAGATTGAAAATGAAACTTAGTCCTTTAATGAGTCTCACAGAAATAAAATTAATTAAATAAAGCTCTTCTGGTAGAAGTTCTATTTTAGTTTCACCAGAGGTAGTGAGAACACCTAATGCCCAACAATATATACAGATTTAGAACTAAATTAGCAATTTTTCTCCAACTAATAAATTAGATTAAATGGTGCACTAGCAGAACTAGTCAGTTCCAAATCCTTAAACACTCAAAATTAAGAATTAATTCAACAAAACATGCTTATATGACAGAATCAAAGACCATCTTCCTGCCAAGAAAAAAGTATATAAATAAATATCTATGAGCAGTCTTCTTCATTTATTTTTGACAAATATTAAATAGCAATAACAAATGAATGCATAAAAAGATGTCTTAAAGACATTTTCATAAATGCACAAGAATCTCAAAGAAAAGCCTAGACACAGTCACAATATTGAATACTCTAAAATTCACAATTACAAGCTTAGAAACCTCTTATTAAATAACGATTTCACAAATTTAGTCTTGATGAACGAAGTATTTACTTGCAACAGAGTAACAAAATAATTTTATTATTTCATGCTTTTTCACAGAATTTTAAAATATATTATCCAAATACTTTCTTTTTATAAATAATATTCCGATAAAGCTAAATAAATTAAGAAACAAGTTTTTTCAATTTTGACTTTAATTAAATTGATATTTTAATTTACTATTTGGTGGGTTTTAAAAAAATTTTATTTAAAAAATCTTTCATTTCTTTATTTTGTTAAATAAAATAATTTATTTATTTAAAATTTATTCGGATGCATAACCGTGTTCGAAGTAAAAAAATAATTAGCTTTGATATATATAATTAATAAAATTAAAGAAAGAAGCTTATTAGATTAAGAATTATATTTAAATTAATAAAAAATAGATTGTTAATTGTATTAGAAACGATATTAAAAATATGATTGGATATCTTTAAAAGAATTAATACAACTAGTCTAATGAACGAATTTGCTCTTTGATTGCATAGATAAAGAAAAATGCTGTGCCTAGGGAATGGGAATTCTTCTCCCTTTTACCAACTCAGAGCAGCTTAATTGACTTTTTGAAGTAGATTTTGATAAAATATGAACACGTTTATGAAATTGTTGTTTGGAGAAATTGTGAACTGTTTCCTTCATTAAGCTTATTCAAGATGTTTGATCCGTTTTGTTTAATATATTCCTTGCTTTACGATGAATCCAAGAAATTAAATGTAAAATAAATTTGTCTTTTTATTTTTTAATTTTAAATAATTTTAATAAAGGTGCCTATTCACATGCTTAAAATATAACTTTGCAAACTAAAGAGACCACCAATAAGACAGAATCCTGAGGAAGGCATTTGCATTAGAGGGATAATGCTCAAAGCAGCCTCTCTTAACCCAGTAAATGATTACTTATAACCAGAGAGTCTATACGAGTTTGAGCAAGAACTAACTTATTCTATTATTAAAGTGGTCTTAAGGACTGACACAAAATATGTATTTATTTCTTTAATAATTTTGCTAATATTTTTAGCTAAAAATAAAATTTTACTAAAATAAAGTTTATATTTATAGTCAATTTAATAACAAATGAGTTTAATTTAATTAATATTTGTTTAATTTTTTTATTTTGAAATAGGATGATGAGATATACATTCCCATTGAATTTATGGATTAAGTTCATCATGACTTAGAGAATAGATACATAGAGTAATAACAGGAGTTTTCAAATAATTACAAATAATATGAGAAGGAGTTTTTAAATGACTCGTATTTACCAAAAAAACAAAAGAACTAAGGCTAAAATGTAATTGGAAGAGGTGGTGGAGGAGGTAATTAAAAAGAAGGCTTTGGTATAAAATCTCCAACAAGAAGATTCTAATCTAATTACAAGATACAGAACGTTACAGTCCCCGTAATTCAGTTGGATTAATAAAATAACTAAGTGGAAGAAGAGGATGAGGAAAACATTGATGAAACTGAAAATAACATCATACATTTTATACGTCTACCAGTAATTTCCAACAATATCTAAAAAACGTTAAAATATTCTCACATGAAGCTCTATTTCTTCTTTAAGAGCACTCTTCCCCAGGTTTACTGGTCATAAAGAGGAACACAGATTTGTTTCCATAAGACTTAACAGATTTGATCAATTAAAAACATCCTTTAATAAATATTTTAATTTCAATAATAATTAATTAATAAACAAATATTTGCTTCAACTAACAAATATATTAATTTATATTTATTCACATCCTTTCAATTTTAAATTAAATATTTTCTTTTTTTACTTTCTTAAAATATTTCTTAAATTTCTAAAATTCAATTATACAGATAAAAAATTTCATTTTACAATTTCTGCTATTGGAAATTAACGATCTCAATTTATAGTTTTTGTTTTCCAAAATGAATTATTTCAATTTAATGTTTCCACAATTCGAAATAAATGATTTAAATCACAATTAAAAACAAATTAGTTTTCTTTAATTACTTAATGTAAATCCTTCTTAGTTCAAAAAATGTTAATCAAACTATTTCAATAGTGATATAGAGTCTATTAAAGTGCTTTTTATTGAAATTAGATCAATTATTTTTATTTTAAAAATTATTTTTCAATTTTAAAAATAAAACTGTTTATTTAAAAATAAACATTTTCTTTGAGAATAAAAAAATAATTTATGATAGATGTTAAGAGAAATTTAAAATTTATTATTTTTTATATCATTTATATTTTAATTTTTATGAAGTAATAGAAGGAAAATAAATAATAAACTAATTTTGAATGTAATGAAAATTCAATTTTTTAATTCAGATTTGAAAATACTGGTTTTTGGATGAACAGCAATTAAAAGTCATATTTTACATTAATTGAAGAGAGAATTTAAAGCAAATATTTATTGAATGCTTGCTATTTTTAATGATAGTTTTGAGAATTTTAATATTATATAAGAATTTTGAAATTTATTTTGAGAAGGAGTAAATAAGAATAACAAGATATGATTGTAAAGATATTTTAATGAGTGAATGAAAAATTAAATAAATAAAAGTTAATATTCTATTTTATGTTTGTTAGATAAAATTTGATTAGATTTTAGAATAAGCTTAATAATGATATTTTCATTTGCTTTACTTAGTCTAATAAATTCTTGTTAAGTTAACTATTAGACACCCGCGAAAATTGTGCTTAGAGAAATGAAAATCAAAAATTTAAATAAATTTCAAAATTTTGGACTTTTTGATTTGTTTTTATGTTTGTTTGTTTCTTTGTTTTTATATTGATCTGTGAATGAAATTAGTTTGATTTTTATGAATTTGTATGCAAAGCCTATTAGTATTTGCTTGCTTGGTTTTTTGTCTGCTTATTTGTTTCTCGCTGCAAAATTAAATTTTTTGATGTTAGCAGAATTAATAGTTAGTCAAAAATTAAATAAACAAATCAATCAATTATCAAGTTAATAATTAAAGAAAAGGAATAATATTTGATTAAATTAGGATTTCAATTAAGTTTTTTTGATGGAGTTTGAAGATAAGCCAATTGGAGGCACTAAGTTTGTGTTAGACGAGTATCCTCCAGGTAATAAACTAACTATTTAACAATATAACTAGCTTTCTTTAAATGAATGATTAAGCAAGCAAGAAAGAAAGAATATTGCTTTTGAGTCTTTTGTTTATGATACTTAGGCTGTATTTATTATTTTTAATAGGTTACGATCCTAATGCAAAGAAAGAAGAGCCATAGGAAAAGCTACCTCTTCAGACAAGAATTAAGAGCACAGTCTTTAAAAATAGAAAAGAAGCAATTGAAGAATTAATAGAATTGTTTAAAAAAACAGAGGATGTCAATGACCCCGTTTTTAGCGAATATACACCAATGTTTTCAAAATTTGTTAGTGATTCTAACCCTGCTTGTTTAGAAAAGGGTCTTCAAGCAATTTAGATTTGGTGTGAGAAAATGGAATCTTTGTCATCTCTTTCCGAACCTCAAGAATTCTTAAAACTTACAGTTGAAAAGGCTTTGTCGCAGGGCAAACAAAACATCACAGATATTATTTATGAAATATTTTCAATTTTCATAGAAAAAGGACAAAAGGATGATGTTTTAAACTCACTTAAAATATGTTTTCCACACAAAAATTAGAAAGTAATTAGCAATCATTTCTTTAGAAAGTTTTAAATTAATTTAAACAATTATTTTTTATTTCTTCAAACAGGTTCAGTGCTGTTCCATTCAAGCCGTTTTAGAAATTTTAAAGAGATTCGGAGCAAGAAAGTTAGATTATCTCAAGCAGTTCCTTCCAGAAATTTAGAAATTATCTGAAGTAACCATTTCCGGTGTTAAAGCAGCATGTATGACATTCTTCAAAGAAGCATTCAAATGGTTGGGAGAAGGAATGAAAATCTTTACTGATAAGCTAAGTAGATAACAACTTGAAGAGCTTGAAAAGTTCTATGCAGACTATAAAGAAGAGGAGCCTTTGAAACCAACAAGAGAGTCTGCCCTAAAAGAAGAGCAAGACTTAGCCAAAGGTGGTAAAGGAAAAGTCGGTACTAAAATCGATGCGTACGACATGGCAATAGCCCAAGATATTTTCACTAAATTCAATGAAGCTTGGACAGAAAAAGTCCTAGCAACTTAAAAATGGAGTGAAAAGAAAGAGCTTCTTGATGCTTTGATAAAAGTAATTATAGCAACAATTATATTAAATAGAATTAAATCTTTAACTAAATCTGCATAATAGCTTAGAATCTAAGAAAAAAACAATTCTATTTTAATTTTAGAAAAAATAATAGAAAGAAAAAAAACTAAACTGAAGTATTGGATAGAAGGATACTATTTCGAAATAAAAGGAATGTGTTTAATTATAATGATAACAAATTTTTAGAATTTCAACATAAAAAATCAATAGGTTTAAAGATAAATTACACAAAAAAATATAATTTCTTGAAATATACTCAATATATTAATAATTCAATTAAAGATCACTTTGAATTTTTATATTTTCAAACTAAAAATTAAGAAAAGAAAAGAAAAGCTCTTGATAAATTCAACAAATTTTAATTATTTTGGAAGTAAAGAGAGCTTAAAAATGGCTTTGTATAATTTGATTTATCATATAAAAATTGAATGAAAAATAAATATTAGCAGATATATTTCAATTTATTTGAAAAACAACTTTAAAATTTTAGTTATTCCCAATAAAATTTGAAATTGGTTTAGAAATTTTTGTTTATCTTGAATAATTCATTCAAGTAGAAATAAAAATATTTCTATTTTTTGTTTTATTTTTAAAGATTAAGAAATTAATTATTTTTGGATAGATAGAGTAAAATATTTATTTTTAATAAAATAGGCTGCCTCTGTTCCAAAACTTGCTCCAACTAATTATTACCCTATTGTTTAGATGTGTAAGAAATTGCTGAATGATAGCAATGTGAATATTTAGGTTTGTGCTATTAAAATTGTCGGACTTTTGGCATCGGGTCTTAGAAAACAATTTTCATAGAGTGCTAAATTGCTAAGTTCATAGATTGTTGAGAAATTCAAAGATAAAAAATAATTTATTGTAGATGAAGCTTTGAAGACTTTGAAGAATTATTTTTACTGCATTACTTTGGATGAATTGGTTGAGGATTTAAAGGAGGCATTAAATGATAAGAATGCAGGATCTAAATTAAATGCTATCAATTTATTAATTAATTGCATTGAAGATGAAAAATATAAAAACACTTTTAAATTGTTCTTTTAACAATTGAGAAAATTGCTAGATGACAGTTCTGAAGATGTTAGAAATAAAACTATCCAATTAGTAGGAAAGCTTAAAGGCTACTACACAGATTCTTACACCTAGAGCATCACACTTAATTTGAATCAATAAAAGATGTCTAAAATCGACTAATATGCTTCTTAGGTTCAGCCATTTTAGTCTTCTGAAATGAACACTTCTTAGTTAGGTTCATAGATGAATGATAGAATTTCACCTCCTAAACCAGCTTCAGGTGGTGCAGCCTTAAAAAAAAATACCACAAATGCTCCAAACAACAACAACAACAACTCTACAAACAACAATAAGTTTTAGAAAATAGGTCTATAACCTGCTTCTACCCAGAATGGTAATAAGGGTAATACCTCTATGGAAATAGAAAGTGATAACATTCAAAGCTTATAAAACTCTAATCCAAATGCCAGAATGGATATTTCTAAAGAATTGGAAAAACCTCTTAGAAAAATTTAAGAATAAAAGCAATAATCTAAAAAAGAAGGTTTAGACATTTTAGAAGTTCTTTTACAATAAGCAAACTACAAAATATCTTCAAATGGAATATCTGAACTTGTCATGTAAAGCAAAGCGTTTTTTGATTTAATTCAATCTCACTTTATTTTTGCTAAATTTTGTTTATTTTAAAAATGATTTTCATATTAGTTATTTAAATTTTTTTATACTAATCTATTATTAAAGAGCATTGAAAAAGTGTCTTTCAGAAAGCAACAAAAGTTTAGTTAGACAGTTCATTTCATTTGTGGCTAAGTTTGGTGAGGCTCTTGGAAAGGAAGCAAAGTTATTCGCCAAAACTCTTGTACCGGGAATTATGCAAAACTTATCAGATAAGCAAGCTCTAGTTAGAACAGAGGCACAAAACGCACTTGAAAAATGGGCAGAGTTGATTGGAATCGAATAAATAATTAACTTTATTCCTCCATTTTTAGGATATGAAAGCTTAGAAATTAAAAACGAACTCATGAATTACATCATAAAAAACTCAGAAAGTTACTTAAAAAGTGATCTTAAATCTTTTACTGTCCCAATTCTCCAGCGCTTAACAGATAAAACTAAAGAAATAAGAACACTCGCAGAATAAATCCTTGAAATTACTCTTTAAGTATTCCCTATTTCTCACTTCTATGACTCTGTGAAAGACTTCAAGCCTGCTGTAGTTCAATAACTTAGATTAATCTTTGAAAAATACTCAGGTGGAAAACCCGATCAAGGAGTTAAGACAAACTAAATCAACGAAGAAATGAACAACTTTCCATAATAAAACAATCCTTACAACACCAATAAATTGCAAATAGAAAATAACATGAATTAAAATGTCTATAATCCATAGAGAAACCACAACCAAGCTAGACATATTTAACAATAAGCTCCTGCACAATGTAAAAAATCATAAATTTCAATAAAATAAATCCTTTTTTAATTTTATTTTTCAATCGCAAATGATTTACTAAGCTAAATTTCATGCATTTTTATTAATACCTTTCTTTTTAATAAAAATATCAATTTTTGGAAATCTTTTTATTTTTTCATATTTTCCACAAACATTTGAACTAATTTTATTTATAAAAATAAAATAATTTATGTTTTTTTTAATGATATTAATTAAAATTTATATAAAATAATGAATAGTAAATACATAAACTCTGAAAGAAAAAAGAAATGACATGGAAGAATAAAGACCTTGGCCTCTTGAAACAATTCATGACGATTTAGTGGAAGATTTAATTGAAAACTTTAGATAAGTTGGAATTCCTAATGAATTGAGAATGAAGATGTTTTCCTATAACTCAGCTAGTGTAATTGAAGCAGCTAAATATGTTAAGGAAAAAATATCCAGCGCTTCGTAGATATCAGATATTTTAATTAAATGGGTTTATTTAAGATTATGGGAATAAAGAAACATTGAGGTTTGTAAAATAATTCTTGAAATGCAAAAGCAAGTAAACATTTTGTTGAAATCTCTCTTAAAATTAATTCATCCAAATTTGAAGTTTTCAATTATATTTTTAATAATTAGATATTTGATTGTCTTAAGGGCGAATAATACTATTTGGCCGATTTTGAATTGAATATTATTTTGTCAAGCATGTATTTATGTATGGAATTGCATAGCAAGAGCAGCGAGATTCTTAATTTGATTGTTTCAGCTCACGAAAGATTGAGATTGATTTGCTCTTCTTCAAAAATTATGAAATTTTGGGTGAATCGTCTTTAAGTTAATAGCAGTTTTTGCGAATTGATTATTTTGGTTTTGAACAGCGGACTTTTTACTTCTGAACTTAGCAACGAATTAGGAACACTCAGTAAAATTGAGGCTATCGCACAGAACTAAGATATAGTTACTGCCTTGCTCAACACTTATGGTGATCATGTCATGAAGGCCTACGGATTCTAATTAAAAAGCAATCAGCTCTAAAATGTTAAATGTAATAAAATTTTGATAGATTTTAATAGATTGTAATTTATTATTATAATAAAAAGAAGAATAAAAAACAAATGATCAAGGAGAAGACTAAGGTTTCTTGGAGATAAAGCAGAATCTCTACAAACTAGGCAATAAAGATATAAATCTAAAGCTTTACACAGTTCATTTTTTGAATGAAGCATTTTAGAATCCAGAAAAAATACAAATCATGATTAAACATAGTGATTTAATTACTTTAGAAATTACTAAATATTTGAGCACTTGTATGATCGAGCTTAAGTAAAAGGAAATTTAATACGAATTTTTCAATTCTTTCATGAATCTCTTCATTAAAATTACCAACACCAAGCAGTTCTTCTGCTCGATTTCCCCAGCTTCAACCAAAAACGTCGCTGAAACAATCTTAACTGAACTCATACAAGCTGACGAAAACAAAGAAGATAAAAACTCTTAGCAAGCTGTTAAGCAACTCAACACATTAATGCTCAGAGTTTTAGAAAACGGAGAAATTAATAACATGCTCTAAATTCTATTCGACTTGCTCATTTTCGTAAGAAATTATCAACAATTTAATCTCACTTTAATTTTATTTTTTTCAATCTTTAGAATTGAAATAAAATGACTCCTTTTATTCAAATTTATAATTTTGTTTTATCAAGAAATTCTTTAGATTTATTGAAAGAATTTTCGTTTAGTTTCAAATAAAATTGTAATTTAAAATAATTCAACAGTTTAGAAAGAATTCATCATGTTATTAGATAGATTTAATTTTTAATTAAAATATTTTTTATATCAAACAGTACCGCAGAAAGAGTGAATATTCTAAGTATATTGCTATTATAATAAGATGTATTCTTAAGCTTGCAAAGGTCCTGAGAGATGACATCAAAGAAGTCAATTTGGATAGCTTGTTTATAAAATTCCATCAATACATTTCTGAATTTAACCATGAAAACTAAAGAAGTGACGATATTGGCGTGAAGGCTGTAAAAACTATGATTGATTAAATAGCGAAAGCTGTAGATATCCCTGTCTTAATGCAACACTATAAAGTTTTAGAAAGCTAACCAATTAAAGATCAGTAAATAATTAAAATGATAGAAATAATCTCAAACACAACCACTATTCACTAATCTCCTCTGACTAAGGCTACTCCAGTCGCTGGAGGAATAGACAAGATGTCCTAACTTAAGATGAGGTACGCTTAAATGCTTGCAAACAAAAGTCCAAACTCATAAATCGAAGAGGAAAGTGTGCAAAGAAGCATCCAAAGACTAAACAATAGCATCTAATAAGCAAACAACATGCCAGTGCTTAACAACATAACAAACATTAACCAACAAAATATAAATGAAAACCAAAAAATGATAGAAGAAAATAACTAAATGAACGACTAAAACTAAAAGACGAATTTGTTTGCTAACAATTGAACTAAACAATAAAATTTTCTAGAATGAATTAACTATTAAATTAATTAACAAATAAACATAATAACAACAATTTCTACTTCTACTAAACTCTAAATATATTTATTATTTATAATTAATCTTTATGTGTTTGTTTTCTAATCAATTACTTGGTATTTATCTCTTTATATTTACTTAGTATTATTTCTCATTTTATTTGGAGTTAATATAAATATTTCTCCTCACCTAATCCAAATATCATTGTTATTTATTATATGAATATTCAATATATTGATTCACTGAAAAGTTGTCTTACATAAGCTAATCTTAATGAGAAATTTTCAAATTAATTTTAAGAAAAAAAAATTTCAAAATTTGAAGAGTATAGTAGGTGTTTAGTTCACACCTGAAGAATCTATTATATCCTATCCAAATTTATTTTTATTAAAAAATAAATAATTAATTCACAATT
>AFXY02002129.1:0-58607 GCA_000231845.2 Tetrahymena malaccensis 436 | reverse complement strand
AACCCCAACCCCAACCCCAACCCCAACCCCAACCCCAACCCCAATCTTTAACTAGCTTATTAATCAATAAAATCTTCTAGTTTTTAAATTACCTTATTTTTTTAGTATTTACAAATTAAAAAATTGATATAGAAATATGCATTTTTAAAAATTTTAAATAATTTGAAGTTATTCTTTATGAAATAATTAATTGTTTAAAACAATATTTTGGCTTCTTTAATTGTAAGCTAATCTAATCATGCAGATTAGACATATTTATTTAAAAATTATTTCTGTTTACTCTGAAAAATTTTAATTAACATTATATTTTATTCTAAAGAATTGCCTTTTTAGTTTTAGCTTTTCCTTCATATCCTAGTAAAAAAATCTAAATATTATAATAACACAAATCAATTCGAAAAAGATACTTTATTTTTAACTAAAAAACAACTTCTTGTTTCTTAGTAAGAAATGTTAACGAATAAAATTTAATTTTTGGATTTTTACATTAGTAAAATCAATATTTGAATAAATAAAGATAGAGAATTTCATAAAAAATATATCTTTGTAACGAAAAATTAATATTTTAGTGTAGAAGTGAAGAATATGTCAATGCTTTTGTAAAAAATTTAAATAAAATATATTAAAAAAACTATTCAATTTTAAATAAAAACTTAATATTTATTTATTGAATATTTAATTAATTTTAATAAATCATTAACTCTCTTTAAATTTATTTAATAAGAATATCACACTTTAGTTGTCCAGCTATAAAATCTATGCATTATTTTAAAAATTAATCTCTAAATCATTATTTTAAATTAATTACTGAATTTCTTAAATAACTGAAACTGTTTTATTAACATTGAGTAATAAATATATCACATTTTTATTTTTAAAAGCATTAAAATATTTATTTAAAAATTTTGTTTTAATAAATAAAATTAAAATTAGAATAAATTAAGTCTCTTTAATCTAAATTAATTAATAATAATTTTATTAATATAAAATTTGAGCCCTAAAACCTTTAAATTATAAATTAAGATTTTAAAAACTCAAATAAAATTTTCTAAGATTTTTTTTTGAAATTAATTAATTGCTTAATTTACTAAAATTAGAGCTTTTTGTAAACGTAAAAACTAAAAATTAAAAATTAATAAGAGATGAATCAAATAATTTATGAAATAAATTTATTAGTTTGTATTACAGTTGTCTCAGCATTACCTGCAAGTCCTATATCTTTTTTAAAAAGTGGACAAATACATTCAACCTTATGCTTATTTGTTTAAGGGATTATAAGTTATTAAGCTGAAAAGGTAATTTGCACATAATTTTTAATTGCAGTTTAAGAATGAAAAAAAACTAATCTTTGTTGGAAGTAAAAAATACTTCAATCTAACTTTTTAACTTAAATATTTAAGTAATTAATTTGAATGAAAAGTAAAACATTTTAAACATGCTAATTATTCATCTTCTTGTTTATTAAATTTACATAAATTAATTTTAACAAGGTTTACTTATAATACATGAAAAATGAAAAATAAAGTATGGATTAAGCAGTTGAGAAGTAAATAGGAAGAAAATGGGGATAGTGTTATTTGATTATGTCAGTGATTTACTTATTGCAACTAACTTTGCTCTATAGTTTTTATGCATATACTTTATTTTATTAAATAGTCTTTTATTTTAGTAACACAATTTTCTAAAAAAATATATAATAAAGCTACTGTATGCCTATTTCTACCTTAATTATTAGCCCACTAATAGTTCTTATGATTATTAAAAGAACAAAAAAATAGATTTCTAAAGCCTTTTTCTTAAGTTCATTATCAATTATGATCTATTTAATATATATTATAGTGCTTTTTGTTAGAAATTAATAAATTAGTGAGCCTGATTATTAGTTAAAAAACACATCTGTGCTATAAATTTTTGATCTTTTATCAAGTAACAATCTTGCATATGTAAATTAACTGGAAATACATTAAATCCTAACATTTTAAAATGGGAAAGTATCTAAATAGTCTAAATTATCTATAAAGTATTCTACTTTTATTGTTTTTATAATCTATAGTCTTATTGGAAATTTAGGTTCTTACAGCATATAAGATATATAGTTAATAGATAAAAATACTAACTTAATATTTGATTATTTCAATGAAAACGCTTTTACTATAATTGTAAAGATATGTGTGATCTATCACTTCATCTAAAATTTAAGTTACAAATATAATTTGTTAAGAAAGTTTTTACTAAAATTGATATTGACTTCATAAAAACTTAATGATGATACTAAAAAACTTAAAAAAAAAATGAAACTTATATTGAATATAATATTCCCTTCTTTTTATATATTTATTAATTTAGCATAAAATGATCTTCAATATAAGTTTACAATTATAACAGGATCTTTGGCAGGTTTTTTTATCATATACTTGGTACCATACAAACTTTAATTTAGATAGTAAGAAATTGCAAAAAAATGGCTATATCAAAGCTAAAAAATGATTATTCCAAATCCTTTTTGCTCTATGCAAGAAGCTCAAGAAGAGGAAGAAACTTTATTTCAAAAATAATTAAAAGATGAGCAATTTATTAATAAAAATAATATTGAAATAAGTAAAAAACCGTCATTGAAAGTAGCTAGTTTTTTTGACAAGATTATATTATTATTTGGTTTCTTAATAAGTATGTATGGAATCTTCAGCTTTATTTATTTTATCATTAATTGAGTTTAAAAATTAATTTAATTCTATTTTTAAATTTCTCTTAAAAACTATTTTATAATAAAAATATCTGGTATTATATTTATGAGAGTCTAACAAACTATTTGCGAGAATAAGCTATGACTTTTTATTAAGATTATATTATTAATTAGTTTATTTGCGTATGTATGATATTTATTTTATAATTAATTGAATTATAATACTTTTATTTTGATATTGTGGCATCTAATTGCAATTATTTCAACTATTTAATAATGGTGTTATTTATCTATTATATGAAGTCTAGTTTTTTTTGGGTAATATCATTAGACTATTTAATTCCTTATTAAGGAGAAAGAATGTTTATTTAGTTTTACTTATTTGATTTTTTTGTAATAACTCTAAGCTAATATTTAGAAACAGTGCATTATAAATACACCACTAACTATTTCCAATTCTTAAATTATTTAAAATTTCAAACAATAACTAAATTTTTTTATGTAAATAATACTCATAAAAAAAGAATATAATAGTAAAAAAATAAACAACAAATTTCATATTAAAAAATGAAAATATTTGTTTGGAATTAATGAATATGATTTTTTTTAGTTTGTGTATTTTTAGTTAGATAGTCTTAATTTATTTTAAATTTTATCATAAAAACATGTTTTATTGATTGATTTCTCAAAATTTATATTTAAGAATATGTTTGGTATGAATTTCATTTCAAATACCTAAATCTCCGTTTTAGAGTTAAATTTTTTAAAAAATCAATCTCATTTTTTTATTTTTTTCATATAAAAAGTAAATTTAAATTTTAAACTCATAAAAATACTAGTTCAATGAAAGATTAATTATTGGAAAAGTTTTTTTAATAGATATTCTTATGTAATAGATTAAAGAGAATATTAAAAAATTTCAACAAAAACATAAGAAAAAATATTTAACATTAAAAACAAAAAAAATTTTATCAGCTTTGTAATCTTTAAGGGCAAATCGATTTTGACCAGATCTATAAATCTTTAATAATAGATTTTAAAAAAACGTTCTAAAGAACTTTAACTCCCTCTATTTCTTTAATTACCAAATTTTCGAGAATTGTAGAGTAAATAATCTAAGAATTTGAGCTATAAATAGGATGAGCTTTAACAATTAGCATAATACGATCTTACATTATTGACATATTTCCTTATAAACATTTAGAAAATTTTAAAATAAAATCAACAGATTAATTGACATCTTTTTCTTTAAATTCTTCTCCTTTTTCGTTGTTTGTAGAACAATAATTTAAGATTTATTCCCAAATATTAGTAAAAAGCTAAAGAGCAATATTTTAAAATATTTAGCTTGATTAGGCTAATTTAACAATATTTAAATTGAAACAATCTTGATCAAAGTAGTTGAGTATCTTTTAGCAAAAGTCAAGCACAATTTTTTTGTTAATAAAGTAAATGTGATCCAATATCTTTTTATAATAAAGTTAAATTGATAAATAATAAATTAAATAAATTATATACTTCAAGTATGAAATTAAAATAGTGAGAGTTCTCCTACTAAGTTTCTTCTTTCTCTAAAAAATCCATTTTAAATCTGATTGCCAGATTTAAATAAAGAGAAATAGTTTTATAGATCTAAGGGTTTTCTAATAGTTCTTACTTAGGTAGAATTGTAAAGCATTTGATAAATATCCAGAAAACACGATTCAAAAAGAAATTCCTTTTTAGCCCCATAACAGTGTTTTCTAAATAAAATTTAGGAAATCTCTAAACAATAGTAAAGAGGTCTTCTAATATTATAAATACTTTATAAATATGAGAAAACTTATTTTCTAATGTCAGCATGCTAACAGTATTATCACTTAGCGTTTGAAATCTAAGCATTTAACACTCCTCATTAATATACAGTTAAAGGTAGTACTATATTTTAGAGTAATCTACATATATCTCTGAAGGCACAGATTAAGAAATAGAAGTCATTAATTTTCTAAATTTCTCTTCATATTAACTATTTTAAATAACTTAAAAATACTTGAGATTATTAGATCAATTAAAAATATTTACTGTAACTGAAGCTTTCTTAGTTAGCAAGTGACTTTAAATAGTAACACAAGTAAAGCAAAAAGGTATTTGGTAATACCCTATCTTTAAGCTTTTTTATAGTAGAGTTCAAAACCCAAATGTTGAACTCTTTCTAAAAAAAGTAGTTTTCAAATATATTAGCAGCATCTTCTAGATTTATTGAGGCAAAAATTACCCAGTATATTGTACTTTGATAAAATTATTTAATTTTTTTCCTCTCATTTTTTAGTTATGGATTAATCCAGTATGCTATATCTTAGTTAACTGATTGATTAAATAACAGAATTTTTTTAATCATAGAAACATCTATCTCTGTCTCAAAAAACTTCAGTTTTTATTAATCAAAGAAATTAAAAGAAAGTTGATTTAAAAATTATATTACTTAATCAGATTTATTCTTATTGTCAGAGAAAAGAAAGTGCTGAACAGATTCCATCATTGTGCACACTTGACTAAACTAGGCTTCGCTTAGTTGTATAAAATTATCAGGTAGTTAAGAAAATATATTTAAATCAAGCATTTTTATAGGATTTAAAATATATTTTTGAAATAAAGCTAGAATTTAAGACTGCTCAAGATGAGATATTTGAGTATTAAACAGCTTTGAACCTATCTAACAGATAAATTATGAAAATCTTTCTATATTTACTATAGTGCTAAGGTCTAGATTGCAAAATAACCTTTGAGCCTAGCTAAAGGATTCAAATAGTAGTTCTGTGATTTATAGAAAATCGTTACTCTTTCCAAAAACTTAGTAAATCTAGCTAAGTATGTCTTTAGAATTAAGATACTATTTCATTAAACATTTTTATAAAGTAAAATATAGGAGAATGTTTTTTTAATAGAGAAGGCTCAGCGACTTAATTACTTCTACAAATCTAATAGTTAATAAATATTTTTATTAAATAAATTAAAAAGGAAATAAAAAAGATGAGGTAAAATTAACAAAATTACAATTAGCTATCAATTAGATTAGAATGAATGATTAAGCGCGATAATTGATCCACAAATTGGTTGACATCTTCAGAGTCATGATCAGTTATCTAAAAATTAAATAAAAGCTCTATGTTAAACTGTAGAGTTTGCACAAAAGTAGAATTCAGAATAGCTAAATTGCTAATGCTTTCAGTTTTTATAGAGTTACTATTTTTATCATAAGCCTAAATGAATTGATTTGAGTAGTGACTCCAAATATGCAAACAGGATATCTAATCCTCTAAATTGACTAGATTTATTTTTGTAGACTACTATAGTAGCTCAACGATTAAAGGATAAGCAGATATATTCTCAGTTTGTTAAATAAAGCATGGAGTAATAGCTACTAAAAAGTCTACACACTTAGAATTGAAATCAAAGTAGTCTATATAATCATTAGTAAATGAGAAATTCTTTGATATATAGACTAAAAATTCTTTAAATGCAATATATAATTGAGCAGGTGAAGTAGACTTAGCTAGTAGCTCGCAAAATTCAAAAATGTTTGTTAAAGCAGCATCATATTCCTCTCTAACTTAACTATTTTGCTATAACAATAAGCCTATAAAAGAAGAGATGATCATGTTTAGCTCCTTCTGATGAAAATTGAAAAACTCTTATTTGATTTCTATATAAATTAGTTAAAAATAATTTAATATATTCAAAAGTTTAATTTAATGAAATTTATACTGTTGCTCATGTTTTTAAGAATTATTACAACTATTTTTAGCAAGAGCTAGATAATACTCTACTAATCATGTGTAACGCAGTTAATATTTTTGATTACATTTAAGGGAAAAGCTATCATCTATAAGCCTTATTTATCAAAGAAATTTTGGATAGTTTTTATAGTTAAGTTAACTCTTTTAGGAATATTAGACTCTCCACCCTCACTACCACTAGTCAGTGTATTTTAAGATTCTATATGATCGCAATCTATCTCGTATTAATCTATTTCATTAAGGAATATTGAAATCAAGGTTAAAGATGCAAAGATACTCTAAGGACCCTTATTTTTAAAGTGATATTCTACTAAAGTTAAGAAATCTTCAGGCAAAGCTTCTTTTATCTCTAAAAGTTTAGTGTAAATTATAGAAATTATTACAAAAGGAAATTTGAATTTTTTTCTAAACTCACCCAAAGAAATTTTCTATTCAACAACGTAATTATTAGCAAAATCAAAAGTAATTAAACTTAACTATGAAAAAAATTATTTTCTTTCCTCAGCAAAATTGGATGATAAAAAGCAAGGAGATGAAAACAAATCTTTGATATCTTTCATAAGTTATATGTATTTATCTTCAACAGCTTAGTTTTCTAATAGATACTACCTTATAGAGTTCAAATAGGACTGAAGACATAGGCTGTAGTTATCTTCAAGCTAGCTCAGATTAACAAAATTTTGCATTTCTTTTATACTTATTAAATAATATTCTAATTTAATATTTAATTATTATTAACAAATTTTTAGATAACTCTGTATTTAATTACTGTAAATTATGCAAATTAGTGATAATCAGTTGAAAAAGCATAGGCTAATATTTAGTTAAAAATAAATAAGTCACACTTTTGTTTTTATAAAATAACTTTTGAAATATGTATAAAAGATTTTAATAAAAAAAATTTTAAATTTAAATTATTGTAAAAATCTTAAATATTTTTAATGATTTCATTTCAAGCACCTGCTTAAATGAGGTATTTTATGGTTTTGTATATCTTTAAGCGTTTTTAAAATCTAGCTAAATTTTACTCTTTTTGTACTAATTTTCAGCTCAATTAGAAAGATATATTTTTATAAATTGAAAAATAAAAATTAGCTATTTTCTTTAATTTTGGAAAAAGATATTCGTATTAATAATTCAAATATCCTCAACTTATCTTGCTAGAAAAAAAAATTTAATATTGAAAGTGAAAGGAAAAAATTGAAAAAAAAATATAATTAATAAAATTTGAAAAAATTAATTAAAATAAAATACAAAAAGAAAATAAGAAAGTGAAAAATACTACAAATTTTTAATGAATATAAAAAAAAGAGAAAGGAATACAAATATTTGCCTCCACCCAAAAGTTTTTAACATAATTACACATTTTGTTTTAGCAAAATCACATTTCCTTATTTTACTTTTTGCGCATTCAAAAAAGAATGAGGAATTATCAAAAAAGATTAAAACACAATAAATCAATACAATACATTCTCTTTTCTAAGTAGATTAATGATAAATATATAAAAGTATTTTTTAAAACAAATTAGGAAAATTGAGCTGCTCGCTGAGATCGTCCTCTGCTATCTAAAAAATAAAAATTTAAGTTAAATACAAATATAAATTAATAAAAAATAAAATCAAATAAAAATAAACAAAAAGATACAAAAATAAAAATCATAAATAAAAATGATAACTCAAATCAAAATCAAATCCAAATCCATATTAAAAAAGTAAAAATAAATATAAATATAAAATTTGAATTAATTTTTAATGAAAATAAATACGTATATGTAGAGAGATAGACGCCAACATAATTGTAAAAATAAATATTTATCTTGATATTATCTTTATCTTTAAATTAGATTAATTATATATATAACTGATATTAATTAGCTAATAAATATTTTATTTAATTCTACAAAGGTTTTAATAAAATTTAGAAATTTAAATAAAAATTTACTTGATTTTTTTATTTTAATTTTGAAAAAATTTATTTGAAATATTTTGTAAAATTTTTGAAAATATCAATTTCAATAAAAAATATCTTTAAGAAGAACGATTGTATCTAATTAATTTATTATACGTCAAGTAGAAGTGTTTATTAACTCCTTAAACGTGAATAAATATTTATTTTAATTATTTCCACGTTGATTAGAGCAAGTATGTAATATATTCTTCAGAGTATTGTTTGATATCTGTTTAAAAAGAGATACATTCACTATAGCTTATATATCTTTATTAAATAAAATCAAGAAAATTTAATTAATAAATTCAAAATATTGTAAAAAAAAATATAAACTAAATAATTAAAATGGCTAGCAAGACAAAGGAAGTTAAACCAAGTGAAGTTACTTAATAAGAAAACGAGGAAGAAGTCAAAGTTGATGATAAGAAGAAGTTTTATAGACCTTCTAGATACACTTGGGACCGCTCAACTGTTACTTTAGAAACTGTTCTTATTGAGATACCTAAAAAGTCCCACAGAATTCCCAAGCCAGATTTCGATGCTCAAGATAAAAAAATCAAGGAAATAGAGGATTAAATTAAATATAATATCGAAAGAAAGGTAAATAAATTATTTTAAATTTCTTCTGAATAAGTAAAAATAATTTTACGTTTTAAAAGAAAAAAATTATTGAAGAACTCATTTTGAAGGCCAGAGAATCAAAGGAAAGTGGTAATAACAGAGCTCAACCATTGAAAGACTTGTTCAAAGAAAAGTTGGAACTCAAGAATACCCTCTAAAAAGAATTAGATGAGGCTAAAAAGAACCACAATTCTGTTAAAGATCAAATCGCTGAACTTGTATTAATTTATTATCTTATTCTTAAAAATACTTCAAGGGAGTTAATATATGAGTACTTCAATGATCTTCCAAGATCAAATTTTAGTTTATGCAATAAAATTTCGATATCTTAATATAAATTTTTTTATAGTTTAACTAGTAACAAAAGTTGAGATAAAAAATGAAGAAGGCCATGGATTCTGATGATATTGAAGAACGTCTTGCGTAAAAAATAAATAAACAAACTTTGGTGCTGATTAGCATAGATCTTTTTAATTTTAGAATATCGTAGCAATTATTAAAATACTATTTTTATAAAATAGTGAAGTCAACCACTCTTTAAACAACGATTTACTTAATCCTACTGAAGAGAAAAAGTTGATTAAGGAAAAAGAAGATTTGGAAAAATCTCTTCCCTTTGCCAAGCCTATAAATGAAATATAAGCTCAAATCAATGAGTTAAATGTTTAAAAAAAAGCTTACAAAGAAGTTTTGAACAAAGTATTTACTCAATACGATGAAATCAGAACTGAAGTATCTGGCTTAATAGGAAATTTAGATGAAATTAGAAACTCTAAAACCTAAGAAAAAGAAAAGAATGACCCCATTTTCGAAGAAATTAGAAAGGAATATGATGCCAAGATTGAAGCTCTTAAAGAATCAAAGAAAAAAGTTAGAGATGAATTTAGAGCCTTAAAAGAAAAGTATGACAATGAATAGGAAGACATTAGATATCACGACTGGGTCAAAAAGATTTAGGATGACTTGAAGAGATAAAAACAAAGAAAGGAAAGAGAAGAATAGAGAAATGCTTAATAAGAAGCTGAAGAAAGAAAAAAGATTGAATCATTAGAAAATCCTTTCCAAAAGCAAATAGGTAAATTATATTTATGCAATAAATCTTTTATGCTAAAGTTGCTTTTAAAATAAAGATGACTGTGAACAAATAGTTAAGTACTGCGAATTGCTCATTCGTGCTGAACAAAAAGTAAATCAAAATGAATAAGAATAAGAAGAAGAAGTTAAGCAAGAAAATACCGTTAACGAAGCTGACTTAAAAAAAGAAAAGCTTTCCATCGTTGCTCCTAAAAAAGAATTATAAAGATTCCCTGTAAACAAGAAAAAATAATAGCCAGTCAAGAAAACTTAAAGCAAGTAAGCAGAAAACACTAAAAAATTACTCAACTTACCACTTGAAATATTAAATGCTTTCGAAAATGCTAAGGTTTAAGCTCCTATCTTCTAAGAAGAAGTTGAAGCCTCTCTTAATTTGGCTAAGCAAAAATTCGAATATTTCTAATAATAAGGTGAGTAAGAATTAGCTAAGAAAAAGGCTGAATTGTTGGCTGGTATCTAAAAGAAAAACGAAGATTCTGATGACAATATCATGGATGATGTAAACATTTATTAGACCCAAAAATAAGTTTTATTAAAATATTTTTTAATTAAATAAATAGTCTGATAAAAATCATAAGAAATCTCATAAAGTTTATCATGAAAGAGAAACTGATTTCCCTACTCTTTGAAAATGAATATTTATAAAAATAATTTAAAATATTTAATAGTTGTTTTCCTAAAAAATTCAAGTTTATTTACAAAGTAACTTTTAAATATAATAATTCTTACCACACTAACAAATATTTTTTATATTTCAATCAACAAATTTGTAAATAATTAACAAAAATTTAAATCCGAATTAATAAAAATTTTGTATGATTTATTATATATTAGAAGTTCTACATTTTTTAATTTCGTTTAAAACATACTCTTAATAAAATAAATAAAGAGCTAAACTGTAATATCAACTTTTTTTTGATTCAAAATATTTTTACAAATAATAATTCGATTTCAAGTTAATTTTTTGAAAATTTTTTATTATTTAATTAATTAAATAAATAAATATAAAATTAGATTGAAAAAATTTAATAAAATTTCAATTATAAATCTAACCAAACACAATTTCTAAATATTTAAGTTTATTTTTATTTTGAATTTCATCACCTTCTAAACAATTTCTTAATTTGTTCAAAAGGAAAGTTAAATCTGAATTAAATTTAAAGATTTTTTATGTTTATTAGCTTAAAATAATTTACATTTTTTGTTTTTTTTAAAATTTATTTAAAAATTCAAGGTATGAGTAGTGAAAAAAGAAATAGAAAAATTATTCCTACATTTATTCTTGAATAATTGATGAGGTTTGATTAATTTAATTTAATTGAAGAAATCGACTAAATAATAACACATTTAAAAGCGATTTATTAAGATACGTTTTGAGTTTGAAAAGCTATTTAATTTTGAAAATGTTTAATTTATACAAAATAACATTCACAATTTTCTTTTTGCATTTATCTTAAGGATTAGTTAAAGAACAAAATTAAACAATTTTATCATTTTAATAATTCTTTTCAAATAATATTTGCTTTCATGAGTAAACAAGCCTAAATTAATTAAATGCGAGAGGAATTGATGTGAATGATTACAAAAAATATGATATTAATTATGGAGACCACTCTCTTGTAGAGCCTATTCAACTGTAAAATAAAAAATTGAAGCATTATATTTTGGAAATTCTGAATGCTTTTTTAAAATAAATAATAGAAATCAGGATGACTATTTAGTAGGATCTAAGCTTGGAAGTGGCAAATTTTCAGATGTTTATCTTGGTTATAACAAGAATAATAACTATGAAAAAATACTGATTAAAGTATTAAGACCTAATAAAATTGAAAAAGTTTAAAGAGAAATATCTATATTGACTAAAGTTAATTCGATTGAAAATGTTCCTAAATTTTATGGAGTTACTGTTGATAAATATTACCAGGTCCCTTCTCTAGTAACTAAATTACTTAATTTTTAAATAAATATTTTATATTTAAATGATTTGTTACTTTATTAAATTTTTTCTGATATATTAAATGATATTCTTAAATTTTGTATAAAACCTATTTTTGAACAATTATAGTTTTTTGAGTACATAGAAGGTAAGACTATGAAGAATATAATTTAACGTTTCAACGAAATAGATATAAGATATTATTCTTACATACTTCTAGAGGTTTTTTATTTCAAATTATAAAAATTATTTTTTTATTAACTCTTTTTAAAATAGACTTTATAACAAGCACATAAAATTGGAATAGTTCATAGAGATATCAAAAGTGCCAATATTATCATTAACCACGAGAAAAGAGTTTTAAAAGTTATTGATTGGGGTCTATCTGATGTTTATTTTCCTCATACCTTAAACTTTTGTAAAGTAAATTAAACTTTATTTAAAACCACAAATAATTCTATTAACTTAACTTAATTCAGATAGGAACTGTCAATTATAAAGCTCCAGAACTTTTACTAACAGATAATCATTACATAAATATAACTCCAGCAGTAGATATTTGGGCATCAGGGCTTATAATATTTCAAATGGTACTTTTTTATCTATTTTCTAAATATTTTTTTGAATTTAAATATTTTTAAAATAAATAAAAAAAGATGATTAATACAGTTCCTTTAATCAAAGGCTTTAATTCATATTCATCTTTGTTGGAAATAATAACGATATTTGGTTACAAAGATGTAATGAGACTCTCCTCATGGAGTGGAATACCTTTGAGTCATAAAATATACTAATAAATTTAGGAGAATGAGTAAAAAAAATGAAAATAATAATGAATTTAAATAAAGATATTAAAATTAGGAATTTGACTGAATATGGGAGTGGTTTAAAATAATTGATAGATTAAGATGATCATCAATATGCTGATCCTTTGGGATTAGATTTGATTGATAAAATGTTAAAAATTTTACCTGTAAATTAATTTATTAACTTTCCACTATTGAAATTTTTAAATAAATAATTAATATAAAAATTTTTAGAATGAAAGAATCAGTGCATAAGAAGCATTAGATCATCCCTATTTTGACAAAGTTAGATCAGTTATTAAAAAAGAAAAAATGAAATAAAATAAGAAAAATGTCTGACTTAAATTTAAATCCAAATCTAATAATCTCAAGGAAGGCTCTTAAATAATTAATTAATTATTTTATTTATTTTTTAAAACAACAAATAATAAAAAATTATATTTAAACATTATATTTTTGTTTTCTTTTATCTATAAATAAAAATGCAACCTAATAGATTTCATTTTTAAACCTAGAATATCACAGCTTTTTTCACTCTCTTTTTATACGTATTGATGTGTTTGATACAATCAGTTTTATTTTCTCTAATAAGATTTTATTATTTAATTGGTATTAAAATCTAAAAAATTATCTACCTAAAATTATATCTTAAATAATTCAAATTTGTGAGAGCCAGCAAACTATTTAAAACTGCAACACCACCTTACAATATTTAATTAATTCTTTAATTTAAAATTTTAATGAGTTTCTGATTTATTGTTAAATTAAAAATCTAAATATAAATTTAATTTATTTTTAAATTAATTATAAAAATAATTTTTTAACTGCATATTTAAAAGTAATGATCTTAGATTTGAACATTTCCTCATTCTATCACTGAAAACTAAACAGCTTTTCTCATTTATACTATTGCGACTATTTAAAAAATAAAAACAATCTTACTTTTTTTTAAATTAATAAATTACTCGCATTCTAATTATAAATGTTCTAGTTATTCTAGCTAGGAAAATGTCAATCCAAGCAGTTCAATACCATCACGGATCTAATTTCCACTTTTTATATTTTAATGTATTTTTATGAAATTCAAATTTTATAATTTAAATAACATCAGGTTTAGTCCAAGATTATTTAGATTATAGCATTTAGATATCCCTTAGCATAACCCTTTTACTCCATCGTAATTTAAAGAGCTATTACTATAAAATATTGGTAACAAACTAAACTTAATAAATAACTTTTTCACCTTAACTTAATTGTTAGAAAAGTAAGGTTGCAACAAAAAATTAATCCTTTTCCAAGTTCTAAACCACCTCTTTCTTTCAAATTATTTCCACTTTTTTTGTTAAAAATAAATTACAATTTTGTCTTCTTAAATTAAAGTAAGAACTGACAAAAGTACTAAAGTCAAATTATTTAGATTTTTTAACTTCTATAGTGCTTTTCCTATCTAAGCAGCTCCTTATTCTTCTATTTTATTTGAGCTTTTTCAATAAATTTGTATTATTTATAAAAAGTTAACTATTCTTTTTAACACTAACCTTAGACTTAAATATAAATCCTATATTTTACTAAAATGAGATATTTTTTTCATTAATTCTTTTATTCCTTCATTTTATAATCTGCAACTATTTAGTTTTTTAAAGGTTTTAATTTATTATTTTTAATAAAATTACTTTAAATTAATTGAAAGAGATATAGTTTCATCTTTATCAAAGCTATCTAACTTTAATTTAGAAAAAAGAAAATATAAATAGATTGTTAATCAAGTGTAAAATACTTCACTCAATTACTGCACTTAAAATTAACTTTTACTCATATTTTTTTATTAGCTCAGAAAAAATTTTGAAATTTTCAAATAAAAGATCCGTTTTAAATGTATAACAAGTCCTTAAGATCCAGCCAAAGACAAAATGAAGAAAAAGAATAATAATATTAATATATCAGATTTTAATAGATTTAGCTATAAAGTATCTGGTAGAAACTATAAGAAAAAAAATTACTTTAGAATTTAAAACTGGATATCATATAAAATATTAATTAATAACTAATTGTCAATAAAGACGAATTTAATTATTTCTTTATCAAGTAGAGTTAATTTTCTTAGAAATGTAATATCAATAATATTTTTACAATTATTATGAAAACCCTAAAGAGGTTGAAACCTTCCATAGCTCACACTATAAAAATTTAAATGATTAGCAATTGTTAGAAATATAAAACAACATATAGAGCCTCTTTGAAAAACAAAAAACATCATTAAATGCAAAGAAATCATAGATTTATTAATAAATAATATAATTGCAATACCCATATCGAAAAAAGTTTATATGCTCTTCTTGGGTTAGAGGTTTTTGCTTTTTCGAAACAAAAGACTGCATACATGCTCATGGTATTTAAGATTTAAATTACAGTAAAGATGATGATGCTTCTATAAGTGCATAGACTATGTATGAAAGAATAGATATGAAAAGTCTAACTAGTAGCTTAAACTATATTTACTTGTATGAATTTTGCTTATATTATAATCTACCTTGCTAAAAAGAGTATACATTAGAGTAGATAAATAACGATAGAACAATAAGAACTACAATAAGAGAATACACTCGTACAAAGATGTTTGAGGACTTCTATTTGATGATAAGAAAACAATATCCAGATATTTTTATCACTGAAAATTTTTTAGTTTAGGAGTTTATACGAGTAGGAGTAGGTTCAGACGCTTTTGGGTTCAGTATAAAATCAATTAGAATAGCAAGTTATTTAATGAAAAATATGTGCTATATCGCAAAGTTTTAATAACCTCCTTCTTTAGGCATTTATTCAAATTTTATCTTGCTAAGAGATAAGAATTTAGATATTTAAGAATATTTTAAAGCAAAGGTTATTGAAGTGTTGAAAGAAATTAAAAAGACTTAAAAACCACTAATTGAGTCCAATATAAGATAATTAGTCAAATAAAGCTAGTAAACTGAATTAGAGCCGTGCTTTGAAATCTATTTAGTCAAAGACAATATGTGCTTATTTAGATTCTTCAAAGTTTGGGCTATTAATGATGAAGAATTCTTAAAATAGTGCATCTAATTATTTGAAAACACAATAGAAAATTCTGATTAGCTTTTAAATAATATCATTTTTGATTGCTGCTCAGATAAAAGCGAAAAAATTATGAGAAAAAATAAACTAATTGAAGAATATCTTTAAATGTAATTTAAGAATTAAAAGAAAAAGTTATGCAGATATTGGCTAAGAGGATTGTGTATATTTGAAAAATAGCAATGTTAATATTCACATGGTATTGAAGATTTAATTTATGAAGCTTACGATGAAAAAATAGATGATCCAGATTATATAGATTTTATGAGTTAAAAACCGCTTTGGAAGTTAAGAAGCTATGTTTCTTTATATAAAGAGCAATAAATCTTATTACAAAAAGGACTCATAGACAAGATTCATTCTCAAGAAGATTTGGATAACACTAAAGAGCTTAGAGAAAATATAAGAGATATTATGTAAAAAGATGCTATGGAATTATTTATGGAAGAAATATGGAAACACTATGGAAGAGAAATTGTTTTAACTGAAAGTTTTGTTGTGAGAGAATTTAGAAGAGTTGGCTTCTTTAAATTGGGTTACACTTTAAAAAATTAAATGATTGTTGATATTGTTGCCATTAATAAATGCTTTGTTTATTAGACAGTTTTACCTCCTTTAGTTTAAAAATAATAAATTCTACGTGCTTTCCCTCCCTATTAGAAAACAATTAAGTATTACGTTTCTAAAACTCTTAAGGTTTTTATTGAAAAAAAGTAAGAAATAGGTAATATTTTTGTTAATTAATTAGAGTCATCTTTATATTTTTTAATTTTAAATTCTATATTGTTTATTAAAAAGAAAAAAATATTTTATTTTGCAATTTTTAATAAATGTTCATTTAAGGGAATTTATCTTTAAATTTGTTATTATGAAATATAATTTTTGTAAATGAGAATGATTCTTTGATACTTGAACTTGACATTTTTTAAGAGAAACCAAAAATTTTTATTTTTTTAGAGCTTGAAGAATAAAATGAAGAGTAAAAACTTAGAAATTAATAGGATACTTCTACAAAAAAGGATAACTTAATTGAGAATAGTGAAGGGGAAAAATAATTTGATGATGAAGAATAGATTTTTAATAAAGAAAAGCAATAATAATTAGAGGAAAATGAAGAATCAAACTAACCTTTATTCACTGTAAACGAATTCAAAATAAAAAAAGAATTTTATAGAGATCCTTAAGCTGATATTCCTCCTCTTCATTTGGTATAAAAGCACTACAATAAGCAACTCGAGGAGATAATAAATGATATTTTTGAAAATGAAGAGTTTCAAGATGCTTTATAATAAAATATACCATAGTTTAATTTAAAAGCTCTAAAAAATTGTTTGATATTAGACAGCGATACCTAGAAGATTCAAAACGCTATAAGCATACTTCTTTAAAAGAAAAATTAAAAAATCATCTTCAATTTTGACAAGTTTTTATATAATATATATCTTTAGTTCCGTCCTTAAATTAGAGCAACAATTGGTTTTACTAAATTTAAAGAAAATTTTAAACAGATTCTGACAGAAAAGTATGATTGCGAAATTTTTAATATGAGCTGTAAAAGCTTGGCTTTGTAAAAAAAAATTTTAAAACATCATATCAAATAAAATATTTAAAAACATTAAAAAAATAATTTAAGTGCAAAGCCTGATGAAAAACAGTTTAAGGAATAAATTTTGTAAGACAAATATGTTTTTGAAAAGGCGAAAGTTGATTTAAAAAACAGGATAAAAATAGTCGATAGTATTTAATCAATAGATGAAGCTTTGCTGATATTATAATAGTAGTCATACCTTGGTGTAGATTTAGAAGGGTCCCTTTCGAAGCATGGCCATATTGAACTTATTTAAATTAGCTATCATGATTTCCAATAAAACCATTCAATTATATATGTATTTGATTTCGTAGAAATGGAAAAGCAGTAAGAAGTTTTAATTCATGCAAAACAAGCTATTAAATTAATTATGGAAAACAAGCTTACCATAAAAATTTTATAAGGATGCTAAAAAGATGCTCTAGCTCTCTTTCATCTATTTGGTACACAAATCGTAAATGGTTTAGATACCTAGGTTGCCCATAACTTTATCATATAACTTAAAGCTCTGAGCGATTTGAAATAGAGCAACAAAAAAAAAATAAAGGACTTATAATATTTTAATTGTGGTCTCAATTAAATACTTTAATTATACAATGCTCCCAATGGACTCAATCCTTTAAAAGCTAAATTTTAAAGTATATTTGTTGATCCTATACAAAGTGCTCATTACATGAAGTCGAGACCTATTAATGAAGAATTTTTAATCTACTCCTCCAAAGATGTTGAAGATTTAATACCTGTTTTCTTTAATATTCTGAAATAATTAATTTTAAATTTAAAATCTCTCTATGATGTAATAGATAATTAAACTGCAACAGAATTAATACTAAAAGTATCATAAGTTACTACTATTTATAAATAAAAATGAATCAAGAAATCAAGGAGGAATAAATTATTATTTTTTAATGTATTTTTATATCATTTTCTATTTATTTCAAAATAAAATTAATTGTTTTTGAAAATTTGAAAATAGTTTTTATTCTATTTTACTTTTATCTCAATTTATAGTCAAATTGATAGATGGATAGCTTAAAGATTATCTAATTAAACTATAATACCTTACTTAGTACTATCTACAAATAAAAAAAATATATTATGATAAAATTTATTATTTATTTATAATAACTTTTTAGAAAATCTGTTTTTTTTTTGAAATTATTATTGCATATTTTGGATATTATTTTTTTGAAAATATCTTTATTAATGATGTAATAGATAGATAAATAACTGGCTAAAATACCACAACATTAACTGTAAATTCATCATTAATCATATAAATTGATCATATGGGTATAAAAAAAAAACACTTTTTCTATATATTTTTAATATTTATAAACTATTAAATGAGCTACCATATTGTTGTTTGAAAAGTAAATTAATTTTTATTTTAATTATGAAATCTAGATTTAAAAAATTAAATTTCGATTTTAAATATTTTGTGATAGATTCTTGTTTCATAAAATATATATTTAAATTGTAATTTTACCAATTTTTATAGTTTTGTTAAAAATAGAAGGTTAAAAAATTTTAGTTTTAGTTTGGTCTATTTTTTTTACTGAAAAAATAACTTAGGATGAAAATGAGTTAATATTTTAATGAATTAACTAATTTATAGCTATAGAGTTGAACATGTAAATAAATTAAATATCTTCGTACTTTTTGATATGAATTTTTTAGAAAGCAACCTATTGAAGATTACTTTAAGTTTGGTATTATAAGGACATTCTGAAAGTAAATACCAATATAATTTATAGTTATCTAAAAAAAATTAATAAAGAAGAAAAATTAGATCATACATATATATAATAGAAGAATTATTAATTTTTCTTGATTATTGACCTTAGTTATTTAATAGGGATTTAAAGATTAAGTTTATAAAATCAATGGAAACAACAAGAAAAGAATTACTGACTTCAAAATGTTTAGTAGTTATTGCTTTTATTACTGTTGTATATTTAGGCAAGAGGTATGCTGTACCTTCTGTTGAGGTAGAATGCATTAAAGATCCCATTCATGATGCGTTGACATACTTTAATGATGCAGTTAATAATAACTTATCTTTGGCTAGATTTTTATAAATTAGTAGTTCTATGTTGATGGATATTGTATTTGTAACTTTATATGGATACTGGGTATTCAATATATCTACAGGTAGAGTTATTTATGCTACAGGAATATTTTATTTAGTAAGAGCTATCACTCAAACGTTTATAGTTCTTAGATTTCCTGATGGGTATTACTGGGATGATCCTCATATTCCTAGTATTGTTGTTCCTTATGGAAGAACAAGTGATTTCTTCTACAGTGGACACTGCGGATTCTTAAATTTATGCGCTTTAGAATGGCTTAGAAATGGAAAAAATAATTATTTTAAAATAGTTCAAATTATTAATGCTTATATGGCTATTGTAATGCTAATATTTAGAATTCACTATATGATTGATATAACAACAGCTATATTTATTAGTCACTACATATATATTTTAGTGGAGCAAAATTTAGAATTATTGGATAATCTTTCATTCCGCTATTACTAAGCTTTAAAGTTAAAAATTTTTGAATGCTAGAAAGGTACAAAGACTGAAGATATTCAAGAAAGCTTAATTACATCTAAAATTGAATTGCTACCTATTTAGAAATAATCAAAATGAACAATACAAAATTATCTGATCAACAAAATATTTTATTTAATAAATTTTATTAAATTTTATTTAAAACAAATTTTATTATATTTAAACAAATAAAAATGAAAATTAAAAGAAATTTTAAATAATTATCATGCTTAAAAATCTACCATAAAATAACCAACAAGCAAGTGATGATTGTATATAATAATAATAATAAAATATGCTTTGTTTAAGCAGATTACATACAATAATTAGTTACATTTACCTCAAATAAAAGGCCAATTTTATATTTAGTATTATTAATAAACAAATTTATTTAGTAGTTTGTATAAGATATCTCTATAATCAATAGTTTAAGTTAAAAATTTAAAATCTTCTATAAATGTCTTTTTTAATCCAAGTATGTTCCATTTATATTTATATATAATATCTGCTTAATTTCATAACTAAATATATTTAAATTTTAACAATGATAAATATTTTTTGAATTAAATTACAACATAAATAGGTATTTTTGATATTATTTTTTAAGTAAGGAAGGAAGGATAAATAAATACAATATTCCTCATGATGATTATAAGTTTTTTGATGGAAATTCAGATTGTATTTATTTTATGGGAATATCTTTATCATTGAATTACTTGATTTATAAAAATTAATATTTAACCAATAAATTAATAAAATTAAAATATATTCACTAAAATTTTTATAATTTATAAAAGTCTAAACAAAAAAATTAAAAAACTTTTAGATCAAATAAAAAGCTTAGTTTTTATAAATAACTTTGAAGTTAAAGGGTAATTAAATCAAGATGAATTATAAAGAATCTCTTGGTTTATCACCTTCCCATTCACCAACTAGCGAAAGAATCAGACTGGATAAGTTGTTTGTTGCTTAACATTCTTCCTGCTTTTAAAAAGAACTAAATTAAGAATACAATTTAAAATAAAATGTTTGTTCATCCAGAAAAAAAAGAAATTAATAATTTAGAGATGGCATTTAAAAAGTAGATACAATTAGTTACCAACCAAGAGAGTCTCGAAAAAGCTAATAAAGTGATTTAAAATAAACATTTTAACGTGCTCATTTATTTTAAGAATCACCTTTAAGCATCAAACATTTAGATTCTTTAGTAGATATCGAAGATAAATAAAGTTAAAGCATTAATGCTTATAAAAGCATTCATAATGAGAGTTCTTTAAATCTTAAATAAAATTTTAAGGATTTATTTAAAACTAACAGTGTAAGTGTAGAAGTTTCTCCTAAAAATAATAAAAGAAGAATTAAACATTTTAACTTAAACGACAAATCCCTTTAATTTTAATTAGTTAAAGAGTAAAATTAAATGATAAAAAACAAAAAAAACATGACTTAAGATGAAGATTTCTTTTTTACTACAGCTTCAATTGATTATTGTTAAGATGATAATCCAAACTAACATAAGCGTGTATAGAAAAAGAAATTTAATGATTTATATCATATTTAGTAAACAGAGTCTATCTAAAGATATCACAATAACTCAGTAGATTCAACATTAATTGGAGCTGAAAATAGATTGAGTTTAAAAAACATAAACCAAAAATCAATAAGCTAACATGAAAATTATTAAGACAAGCAATCTAAAAAATTGTTAAGACTGCCTAAGCTTTAAAATAATCTCTCGAAAAGTCTATTGCAGTCTTATGAGGAATGCTAAAATTCAATGGATCAATTAATTAACTTGGAGAGATCTATAAGTTAAAAGAGCATCTACTAATACGATTTAGCTCTCCCCCAAAATCAGGAGAAGCTATTTAACTAAAAAAAAAGATGGGAAAATAGAGCTTTAGAGTACATAAATGAAAAAAAATACTAAAATTTTTAAGATAGAAAGGAATTTAAAATATTTAATGAAGGAATTGATAGAAGAATTCATAGATATTACATAGATGAAGAGCAAAGAAGAAAAAATATTTTGGTTTAAAAAATGGAAAAAATAGTTTCACAGAATTAAAAAATTAACTTCATTAATTAGTAAAGAATCGATAATTTCAAAAATGAATAGTTCTATAAAAAATTCGGAATTCATTTAAAAGAGAAGTAAAATATTATATCAGATCTAAAAGAAGATAATCATTTAAATTTATATTCTCCTTAAATTGATAAAAAGGCTGCCCCTCCATCATCATCTGCAAGAGCTTCTCCAAACACAAAAAATTCAATATAAATTAAATTTACAAACAATTAATTACCAAACTCTAACTCAAAACGGTAGAGTTAAGAAATATCTTACACAGATTTAATCTAAGATGAAAGCTATGGTAGTCTAAATGAAATGCTTTCTAATAAGCTAAGTTCTATTTCTTATTAAAAAAGAAAGTAGAATTCGAAGTAATAAGATGTTTATGACACAATCAAAATTTTGTAAAACTTACCACATTTAAGTAAAATTAACTATCCAAGCCAAGAATTTCCATCTATCAGCAAAAAAGATAACTCAGAAGATTAAACTAAAAAAACTCTTTCACCTGTAAATGAACATAAAATTTTAAAAGAAGAATTTGTTGACCTAAACAGTCCTCTTTCATATTAAAAAAATAGAAAGTAGTTTCTCTGAAAAATAAAAATTATAATTCAAGATAAACCTAAAAATTAAAACCTTTAAAGTAAATATTGCATATAGTCAATCTTAAATACAATTAATATTTAAATATTTTTATTTTGTAAAAAATATTAAAATTAAATAAAAGTTCAACAATATTTTTATATCTATTGAATGGCTTAGAAATTATTGAGCAGCTACTAACTAAAAATATTATTTTAAATATGATAAAAATAATTAAAAATATATAAAATTAAATTTTTTAAATGATTAAAGATGTCAAAAAATTAAAAAATTAGAATATAAATGATATTTGTAAATATTATTCACAAAATTAATTCTGATAATTTATTAATATGAGTTACTTGTGTTATTAATTAGATTACATTTAATTTTATCAAATTTTTACTAATATGGCTGTTATTTGCATTTAAATTCTTAAAATATTTATTTTTTCTAGCTTTATATTTAGACATTTTACCAAAGTATTCAAACAAGTGTATATATCTATAATCCATATGTTTGTGAGAATTAATCTCTATTAATTTCCAAAAAATTCATGATAAGTAAAATAAAACTTTTACAAAATAACTTATTTTTCTTCTAAAATAAAATTGAATATTATAAATCAACAAATAAAAAACTAATTTTTAGGTTGTAAAAATCGAAGAATTTATAAAAGGATGAATTAATGAATGAATGGTCAAAATATTATGTAAATATTAGTTTTAAAAACTATCGAAAACTCAGTACAAAATATTAATTTTGGAATTTTATTATGATTGATTTTATATTTTTTTATTCATTCTAATGAATCTTATCCGATCATTATTGGTTTTCTTTTTTATAAAATTTACATGATTAACTTTTTAATAAAATTTCTGCATTCCAATTTAAAATCTAAATTTTACTTAGTGTTTTCATTAATTTATCTCAAAAACTTTGTCATTCCAGATGTTTTTATTTCATTTATAATATTCTTTACCTCTTCATTAGTCAAAATATCTTATGTTAATTCTTCAATATACTATTCAAATAAAATGGAAGCTCTTTCAGCGATTGTGTAAGGTAAATAAGATTCTAGTTTAGATTTTGAAAAATCTACTACTTATGAAGCTATGTATTAACCTGCAAAATTTCCAACAGGCCCCATGGTAACACCCATTGCTTTAGCTAAAACATCAACGCTAGTCCAAGAAACATTCTTAATTTGATTCATCAAAAAGTCTCTTTTGCTTAATGACCCTGTTACAAGTTTATTAAGGTCATTAATAGTAGATAAAAACGAAACACCAAAAGTTGTGATAATATTGTCTCTGAGCATTTTGCTTGTAGTTGTAACCAACTTATTATTAGTAAAAACACTGTCTAAAACTTTATTACTGAAAGGAACTTTCTTTATCATTTCTTTCAAGATCGGGTGAACAAATGTGTTTAATTATCTACGTCTTGCACTATCATCTGATATTTTGATGATTTGTTTTCTGTTCATTTTTGCTATCATATTCTTAACTGCTGATTTGACTGATTCTTCCCATGTATTACCTTTTTTGTGGTTGTTAAAAACTACTAAAACAAATGACAAAAACTAGGAGTCTGAAAATACAACTCTTTGATGTTCTTCCTTTAAAAAATTTAATATATATCCTGATTCTACCATGAGACTAATTTATTCTTATGTAATCTAGGAAACTGATATCCTTTTCTGAGCATCTTTTTAACCTATATTTAATCTTTAGCTAACTGAAAGTACGACTTATTTGTATTACTCAGGGCATACTTCTATCATTAAAATGCTTTTATTTTTAATTTTATCAACAACATTTTCTATAGTGTCTTACACATTTTCACAAAAAACAGAATAGTAAGAAAAATTAACTATTTCATAGAGTAGAAACTCATCATTTGGATTTATGTTAATTGGTTATCTCTTTTTTAAAATTCCAATAGCTAGTTAAGCAATATTTTATCTCAAAAACCTTTCAAAAGGCAATTACTTAATTTCATTTAATATCATTTCTATTTCTTTTGGGAAAAGCAGATTAAAGCTTATAGATACTAAATATTATTCTAATCCTTTTGCAATAGTTTCTGCCTATTCAATATGAACTTTATTTTCTAGAGCTGACATTAATAAGCTTAGAGCCCTATCAACTTTAGAATCACTCTTAATTAGTTATTGCAAATAATTTTACTCACTGAGTGCTCCAGATACTTGATTAAACAACTTATTTTTTAAATCAGCTTATTCCAATTAATAGTTTTAACTTTTTGATTCTTTATAAATCTCTTAAGATATTTTCTTATTTTTACTGCTTTTTATTAATTTAGCTATATATGTTTAAATTGCTACATCGTTCTTTAAAGCTTTAATTGCAGCTTTTCGAGCAGATTTGTAGTCATACTAGCTATTTTACAAGTAATACATAATAAGATAGCTGGACAGCAAAAATTGGCCTTCAAAAATAATTCCTAAATCATTAAAATCTGTTTCGTTTTCGTCATCTTCAGCTTCATAATTTAAAAGAAATCCTGAATCAATAATAATTTTAATCTAATCAAAGCTAAAAGGTGAGCGAACTAGGTATTTTAAAATCCAATCTAAGCTAGATAAGTTAGCCTTTTTTAAGCCTTAAACAACTTAGTCGTACTAATCATCTGCTATTTCTAGAAGAATCAATTACAACTTTTTATTTTCCCATTTTTCCAAAACTTGCTTGAGAGTTTCTTCAGAAGATTTTTGATAAATTGATATCATAGTTTTTTTTGTTAAAGATTTGATTTTTGATTGTATCTTAACTTATCAAATAACTTTTATTTAAAAGGAATTGATTTTGTGAAATAATCAAACATAATAAGAATATTATTTGATCAAAAAATTTGCAATCTTTTATTTCTAAAATATATGTAAAAAACGTTTATAAATCATTTGATGCTTAAATATATTTATTAATTACGCATTATTAAAAGACCAAGTGACGAAGCATCTATTAATTAATTACTTCATTTGTTTACTAAAAATATTTATAAATTGAATAAAATATTGCTTTAAATTTAAAACTAAAATAAAAATTAAATAATGTTTTAAAAGTGTTAAATTTTTTGTAATTTTAAAATATTTACATCATTATTTAGATTCATCAATTTTATTTTGATTAATTTTAAATTTAGAAAATTAATTATTTTTATTTTAACATTATTATTTTTGAAAATTGAAATAATAATTTTTAAATATTATTGATATTTAATTTTCATTAATTTCCCTTAATTATTATCTAAATATTTTAAATACTTTAATTTTTAAGTCCAAAATTAAATTAAATACTATCTCCAATTAAATTAAATACTATCTCCAATTAAATTTTAATTATTTATTTAATTCATTAAATAAAAATTATATTGATAATGAATGACTTATTTTTTATAAGTTTTTTCTAAAAGTAAATTAAAAAATATTTTTCAATAAAATTAATTAAAGCCTTTCTCTTTTTTTATTTTGAAAATTTCAAACTCTTAGAATTTAAATTGATTTTTAGGATTATAAAAAAATTAGTAATCCTTCCTTCAAATAAATATACCTCAGAAGTAAAGAAATTAATTTAGATTGTAAATAAAAATACTATAATGATTTTTATATTCGATTTTTCAATTTTTTAGTACTTTGTTTAGCTATTTCTAGCATAAGAGTTTTTTTAAATATTGAATTACAGTTAACTATTGACAAAAAATTTAATTTTGTAAATATTTTATGTTAGATTATTTTTAAAAAAGAATTGTATAAAAATTTTATTTTTCTCTCACTAAACTTTCTTAATTTTGCCAAAACACTCGTATTATATTATTTTTAAATTAAATAATTCATTTTTTTATATCAATGATATAAAATTTTTTCTTTTTTAATAAGTTTATTGTGATAAAAAAAAATGTATGTTCATTACCAACCAATAAATATCAATTTTATTATGTTTTTATTTTTACGTTTTACAAACTAGATATGCAATAAATAATTTAGATTCAAAATAAATATTAAGAAGTGAAATAAGAAATAGAAACTGTTGAATAATTATAAGCTGAATGTTTTTTGAATTTTATTTTAATGAATTATTTTTTAAGTAATTTGAATGTTTATTTCATTTTAGAAAAGAAATTAATTGAAAATAATATATTTTTTAAAACAATAAAAATTGATTTATTTATTCTATTTATATTTTGTGTTGGAAAGAGTTATTTAATTGTTAACAATTTCAACATAAAAGATAAAAAATGCATATTTATTTGTTTGTAAATTTATTATATTTTTTAGAAATAATAATTTTTAATTTATTATGATGCAAGAATGCAAAATAGAGCTATCGATTCAACCAAATCAAGCAAGGACGGGGTAGGAGACGGCTCTGTTGATACCGCATTTACCCTTACCTCTGATGATTCTGAAGTAACCCTTTTCACCCCAAGAGGCACCCCAAGAGTTCTTGACCTTCCAGAAATCTTTACCATTTTCAGTTCCCAAACCAACAATTAAGACACCGTGGTCAAGACCAGCAGGGTTACAGAGAAGAGGGTTAGAGATACCACCAGCGTAGAATTAGAGGTTGCTGGCATTGATAGCAACAGAGAGGGGACCGATGTTATCGAGGGCAACACCCATAGTGTTTTCAGTATCAGCAACAGTGGCACCTTATTCAATATCAACAAAGGAGGCAACGCTAACGAGACCGAGGGTGGAGTTGTATTTGCAAGTACCATCAACAGCGGTGTAGGGATAAGCAGATTCAGTTTCAAGTCTGGCAGATTCTAAGTAAGTGAAAGCATTGTCCATCAAACCACCATTGCAACCTTAGTCTTCCTTGGTATCACAATCAACCAATTGTTATTCAGAGAAAGAGGTTAAGTTTTACTTTAATTGGAGGACGTATTGACCTTCAATGGAACCAGTGGTAGAGAAAGCCCAGCATGAACCGCATTAACCTTAGTTCTTAACAGGGGTAACGGCACCTCTGGTGGTCCAATCAACAGCAGTGGGAGCAGTGAAGGGAGTAGAAGAGAGGGAAACCTTAGCTTGAGAGTTTCTGAGTTCAGGCTTGTAACCGAGGTACATGCTAGAGAATTCTTCGTGGGTTAAGTCAGCGAATTAGGTGATTCCGTGTTGAGCTTCGTCGTTCTTGTTGAAGAGTTCGATTCTTCTTAAGTTTTCCTTGAAGATAGATAATCTGGCGTTGTAGTGTTCTTCAGAGCTGTACTTCTTGTTGTAAGTTTGAGTGAACTTCTTGAAGGCAGCAGCGACGTCTTAGTCGTGCATAGTGGAGAATCTTGCGAAGACGCAAGCAGCCAATAAAGCGACAATGATTAATTTATTCATTTCTCTTTTTGAATAATTTACTTATATATTTGATTGATTTAATTTAATTATTGAAATTGTTGTTATGATTTTCAGTATTTAATGCTAGAAAAAATCCTTTTAGATTTCTTCAGATGTTAGGTTTTGATGCAATCTTTTAATTCTACGTATCAATATGCGCTGTTTTAGATAATTGAATTATTTAATTATAAAAGAAATTTTTTAGGTTTTTAAAAAGATATTTGAATGCATTTAAACGTAAATCTTATCTTGAATGATTAGCTTATATTACAAAAATCATGTGGAAAATTGATAGAAAAGAATTAGTTTAATAATTAATGTATTTTTTACATACATTCATTAAGCAGCATAATGTAATTTACCATTCAATATTATTCTTTTAAGAAATATCATTCAAATTGCCATAATTTATCACATACTTTTAAATCCTTTCTTCCTTATTTATTTGTTTGTTTGCTTGATTGAATGATCTTTCACTAAAACAGAATATATTAAATAATGTAAAACTTAACTTACTTATTAGGAAGATTTAACTTTTTAATTTTAAAATTCAGAGCATAAGTCAAAATATTTAATATAAAGCCCACCAATAATATTATATTGTAATCATTAATTACTTAATTTATTTAAATCATCAGACATTAATTTTTGTTTCTGCATCTATCATTTTCTTACTAATTCAAACTAGTAACAACTTATAATTTAATTTGTAAATTATAAAAATTGCAAATATCCAAATTATAAAAGAATTTTTATTTTTTCTTATATGTATTCGAATATTAATGTGTAAAAAAGATTTCTTTTATATTTTCACTAAGTGATTGATTGATATAGCAAAAAGTATCCATCTAATATTTCTTATTTCTTTTATCAATTTTCTTTTTTTTTCTTAAGGTTCTTTGTAATCCAAATGTAAAACAATTAAATATTGTGGCTGGATTTAAACAAAAATGTCATAAAAATAGAAAGATATAAATAGTTTTTATAATACTGGAATATCAAAAACAAAAATTATTTTATATAATAATAATAATTTTTTATAATACACTAACAGGTATTATATCGTTAATTTTTCTGATAAAAAATATTTATTTCTTTTTATGTATTAAAATCAATAAACACAGAATATAACATTAAGAAAAGTATTAGGGTAAATAATTATATCTTCTATCTATTTAAGAACAATTTATACTCGAAAATATAATGCTTACAATAAATTGAAAAAATCTAAAGCAACCATATACATTTTAAAAGCTTATAATTTGAAATATATATGTGTCTTGTATTAATGATTTACATTCAATTTTATTTGTAAAAGAATTAATTTCATTTTTTCCTAATAGAAACATCCTTTCTTTACTACAAGTTGAATTCTTTTATATCCTTTTTTCAGATAGAGATAATTCAAGATAAAGAAGATATTTTTTCTAAATGGTGTATGTATCTCAAATTTTATAAATTAAATTTTGAATGATTCAAGGTATATTCAGTAAAAATTTTTTTTTAAGTTCACAATATTTGTTTTTTATTCTATTCTTTAATTGACAATTTGTTATTTTAAGAAGAAAAAGAGCACCATATATAACAGTCAGCTTTTAATATAATTATCTCTTTATTTGGTTTTAAAAGAAAAATAATAATCTAAGTACAGAGAGACAATAATTTACTTAAATTGTTAAGAAAAAGTTCCATATGTCCTGATTGTAAGAAACGAGCTAGAATAAAAAAATCATATTTAAAAAGAAATTCATTTGATGAATTTTCAAAAATATTTTAAAAAAAGAAGAATTTAAACTTCTTTTATTTGAATTTAAATCTTTAAGATTTTTTTTAAACATTATAAATTGGTATTTAAAAAAAATATAAAATACTAAGGATATCTTGAATACTTATTTAAAAATAAAATATTTATGTTTTTTGTAATTTTTTTTTTTAATAATTCAAAATTTTTTAATCAAGATAGGTTTATTATATTATTAAAAAATATTTTTTTATTAAAGAAAAATTGTTTAATTATCTAAAAATACATATCTTAAATAAAAACTATCCATTTAATTACATAAAAGAGGAGATATTAATTTTTTGATAAATAATTACTTTCTAATAGGTTATTTGGATTTCTTTTTTTACTTTCACTTTTAATTTTATTCATTTTGTAATAAAAGCTAATGTAATTAATTAATTATCTATAGACATAGGCTAAATAGAATAATATTAATTTGACTTTAAAGCACTTATAATTAATTAGCTTCTGAAAACTATTCATAAAACTTAAAGTTTATCTTCATATTTTATATGCTTTTCTCAATTCACTGATAGGATTAATAATAAAAATATTTTCAGATTTTTATCAATCAATTTTCTTTGGTTGATTAAAATTGAGTCTTTTTCTCAAATTACTAATTGAGGAAAGTGAGAAATTTTGTAATTTAAATAAAATAAAAAACTCAGATTTTACAAAATAAAGAAAATATTTTATAGGACAAATATTAATTTTTTTAATCGCTCATAAAAAAGTATTATTACAAAAAGTAGAAATTCCACTTGAAATATACAAAATATTTTACAATTAAAAAAATATACTTAATTTTAATTAGTTAAAATTATTAAAATTAACAATTTTTTGTTGCTCTAAAAGCAATATTATTTTACAATCTTTTATTTTTATATTTTCAAGGATAATTAAATTGAAAATATGAGTATTTTAATTCAAATAAGATTTCCTCTATTCAAATTTTTAAATAGATACTTTAAAAAAAATAATTTTAAAAACTGAAGCATGCAAATATTAAATACAAAAGTAATATTCCAAATAATTTTTAGAAAATTAAATGAGTCTGTAAGTAAGATAAAATTATTTTTGTATAAAATTTAATTTCTAAATCCAATCAAAATTTGTTAGAATATTAAAATACAAAATTTAAACTATTTCACAAAAATTATACTTTAAAAATAGCTTCTTTTTTTTAAATTCTAAAATGGCTAGTCAATCTAGAAGTTATGGTTTATCAATTAAAAATATTTAATTTTTTAGATCCATAGTCAATCAATAAATAGTTTATTTTTTTAAATTTACAAAAGTAATTTTTATTTTGATATTTACAAACCAAATTTAAATTTACAAAATCAAATTGTTATGTTAAAAAGTTTATAATTTAATACATTAGAGATAAATTTTGATAGTTTTTGAACTATCTTTTATTTTATTTCTTAAATAAATAAATTTGATTAAGATTTTACTTTCTATTAAATGATTAAACAAATAAACAAATTTTGAAAAAGAATATCTTTAATGATTTTATTTAAATAATCTTAAAAATTTGATATAATTATCTCTAAAAACAATAAAGTATTTAAAATTATTCTAATTTTATAGTTTTCATATTAAATTTGGTTTTTAAAGTTCTTATTTCCTAATTTAAATATAATTAATCAGTTTTGTAATTCAAAAAATTTTGAATTTGTAATTTTAATAATAATTTTTTATAGTTATAATAATTAGTGTTTTAAATTATTTGTGTTTTTGCTAATAAAATAAACAATATTTGAAGCTGAAATTCAATAACTCCAATAATTTATTTAATTTTTTATGTTTGTAGAATTATAAATTTTACACAATAACTTAATATTTTATCAGGTTCAAAAAATATATAAAATTTAGATTATTTTAATAAAATTGATCAAAAGTACAAGGCTTTATTTATTTATCTACTTATTTTGATTGTAAATTAACAAGATTTTCTTTAAAAAAAAAATTGTTTCAAAGGTAAAATGTAAGTAAATTTATTGCTAATTTTTATATTTATTATTTAAGTTAAAATATTTAAAAATTGAAAATGAATAAACATAAATTAAAGTCAATACAATAATAGATTAATTTAATTATTATATCAAGCAAAGTTCTTTTTAAGAAGAGAAGCATCTCCTTTGGAGAAGTACCAATCCTTCTTTGAAATAGTAGATCTTTTATAACCTAAGTCATCAGTGATTTCTTTAACTACTTCGAGGAAAGGAGGAATTTCAACGTTTTGATTTTTATTTTTTAATATGACCTTTAAGATATTGAAACCTTCTTTGACATTTAAGTAAGTATCTAAGATAAAAACGTTGCCTTGATATAAAAAGACATCTCTGTAAGTAATAAGGTTATTTCTCTTTGTATCTGATTTGCTAAGCATAAATGTATATTCTCTGTAGCTCAACAATTTCTTGTATTAAATTTCACTGCTTTATGTATCTTTTGAGATTTTATCAACCTTGCTGGCACTGAGGATGTAAGCATAGTTTTAATTTTAACCTCTTCTTCTAAGTTTTCTGAAACTTTTTTTGTTTCCTTATTCTTCACCGCTCTCAAGGAAGACATCTTCAATAAAGAATCTTTGACATTTCAAATCCTTAGGAATATTAGGGCTAATATTTTCGTTGGGCTTTAATAAGAACCTATTTTTAAAAATAAATTATAAGATATTTGCTCAACAAATATTGCTTTTGTGTATTGAAAATATCAAAACAATTCTTTTATATAAAATTCAGTTTATTTGAAAATAATAATTTATATATTTAACAAATTGTGAAAATTATCATAAAAAATCTAATATTGAAAGCAGTTTCTAGAAATTAACAGCTTTAAATTTGAAATAAAAACAAACTTTATTTCTTATAAGTGAATGAACTGTGAAATAATTTTTTAATCTTAAATTAATCCATTATGTTAATGCTTTTGTATTTCCTTATAAATTTAGTTTAAGTATTTAAAATTAATTCCAATTACTTTCTAGTGTATTTGGTTGTAGAAGATTCTATACCAACACATTGCTTTACAGCATTTAACATTTTTGTAAGCTTTTCTTCGAAACTTTTAACGTTATTGTCAACAATAACATGATTTGGATGACCTAACCAAGCATCTTAGGTTTTCTTGTCCATAATAGCAGCTTCTTCAGCAGTTTCAAAACGAGCTGAATTTTATTAGTTGTAGAATTTTTCTGCACCTAAAGCAGCAGTGACAAGATGAATAACTAAATCGTATCTATCATCTCTCATGAGAACTTCATTTAAATTATTGATGCTAAGTAACTCAGCCCATTCCTTAGGTTCAACGTAAGCTTATCCGTCCATTAAACCTCTGTCACATAATACAATAGCTTTCTTTTTGCTCAATTTAGCAATCTGAGTCATGGTGTTTTCAAGACGAATCTAAAGCTTAAGAAGATTAGTTTAAAATTGAATGGCTTGAACCATATTATAGTTCTACATATCAAGCATACCACCACCATTTGCAATAGTTGTAGCAGCTTCTGGAACAACAAAAACTAAGTATCCTAATTCCTTCATTTTTTCTTATACATAAACTAGACCTGAAGTCTTACCACCACAAGGTCCTCCAGTGACACAAATTTTGAAAACTTCTGCCTCTTATTCATCGGGTGACTTTCTTTCACTGATAATAGGAATATTTTAAGAGTTTTAAGCTAATTTTGCAATCTCATCAAATTCTGATTCTTTTGATTGCTTTTAAGTCTTTTAGCTAAGCTTCTATGTTAATTAGGCTAACTCTTCATTATCTTACTTACTATTTAAGTATTATTATAAAAATTTGTATCCAATATACCCTTAAGCGCATAAAAGAGGAATCAAAACACTATTTGAAAGGCTTAATTTATCTAAAGAAGATGAAACTTATCCCATAATTGTCTCTAACTATATAATCACGATATATTTGTCTAGGCAAGCTATAATTTGCTTTTGCTTTTAAGAAAGTGTAATAATTATTAATTTTAGTCAATAAATAATTACTAAAATTATTTGAATAATTTATTTTTTAACTTAAAATGAAAATCAAAGATTAACAAATCTCCAATTTATTTTAATTCGCATTTAATCATACATTTAAAAATTAATTAATGTATGTTTTTATTATGCTTAACTTTAACTAATTTATTCCTAAGATACCATTAAAAATGAATGGATGAATTAATGAATGATAAATTGTATTGTTTTCAATTAATTGCATATCTTATTTTTATCATAAGCTAGATTTTATTTTATTTACTTAACTTTTTAAAGTAATAGTATAGTAAAATATATCTATGGTGGGGGTAATTAAAAAAAGCATAGCTTACTTAAGCAGTGGAGGGGGTTTTTAAGTTAAAAGGAATCTAATAAAGAACTAAATGTGCTTACATTATTTCTTTTTTCCTTCAATTTTAAAATTTCATTTTTTGCTAGTATAATATATAATTAGATTTTTTTAATGAAGAAAACGTATTTGAAAGATAGATAGATATTTATTAAATTATTTGTTTTCAAAGAAATAATTAGCATTAACACAACAATTTGACAAAAGAAAACAAAAAATGATTATTTACTCTTCTTTGTTGGTCTTGCAATAAATTTCATAATATGTTGAAATAAAAAATAATAAATACCCTTATTTTATTATGTAAAATTAAAAGTTTTATTTTTAAATTCTTGCCAAGAAGAAATAATTGTTTTAGAAAATTTACTATTTACAAAACATTAATAAAATGTTTAGTAATTCTGTTCTCATAGTTTATTTTAGAATTGATGAAATACTTTGAATTCATAATTTTTTTTTTTAATGAATGAATTTAAAAATTATTTCTTTTTTACATTAAAAATAAAATAAATTAAGTAAAAATTTTTAAATATTTAATAAAAAAATATTTTTCTGTCAATTAAATAAATAATACTTTATCTTATTTCTGACTTTTAATTTTTACTTTTTGATTATCAATCTTTTAAATAGTAGAAGCAATAAATATAATTATTTTTATTAAATCTATCTAATCAAATTTAAAGTTTCTTGATACATTTATTTGTTTTTTATTGAACTTAATTTAAACAATTAGGATGAAACGTTGCATTTAATAAAGAACGAAAATAATTTATCTAACATATGTAACTTTCTTTTTAAATTATTATAAAAGATGATTTATGTTAATACTATATATAATTAAAATATAAAGACTTTAAAGTGAAATAAAAAGATAGTTTATTTATTTATTTTATGGTGTAGGGTGACTTAAAAATTTTTTCAATTTTATTTTATTAATTGATTTGCTTTAGATTTTTGCATTTAAAATCTAAAAAATGATAGACGATTTATTTATTGATTTTATATTTGAATTGAAAGAGTCGACAATGTTAAGCCTTGCTCACTCAGTTGAACAAAGAAGAGCGACACCTCTTAGTTTCCAGTGAGAAGGAGTGTTTGAACCTTCACAAGGTAAACCGACTCTGAAAATGAGATATTTATCTGTTCTCTTGGGATATTTATATACTGGGCAGAGATATGTATTTGACATTCTATCTTGTTCATTGGTTTTCTTCTTATTAATAGCGCTGACGTGAAGAATAGGAAGATCTGCAAAAATCTTTTTGGGATCACTATCGTCAAGACCATTCTTACTCCATTTGCAACCTTCAAGATAGAGACCTTTAATATAGACACCTTCAGCTGGAGGCTATTCAATATCTTTTTCTTTTTCTCTTTCTTTTACTGTAGTTGAGTAGACGACATCATCAAGTGACCAAGCTTCACCACCTTTACCATCACCTTTCTTGTGATTTCTTGTAACTTCTTGTTTCATACCTGTAAGGAAACCTTGAGGATTGAAGAAACCTGTCAACCAGAATAATATAGGTCTTTGTCCACTACGTAACCAATCGTTGAGTTATTTATTTCTATCAGACAATGATGTACTCCATGAACCAAGGTTAGGAAGAAGCCATGAAATTTCAGCACCAGAAGGATCATATAACCATGAATTAGGTACCTAATTGAATTTAAAGCTTAAAATAAAGTCTTACTATTAAAAATATTATTTACCTTTGCATCAAAAATGGCATTAATAGCTTCAAGAATTTCAGGGGTCATAATAATTTAACCATCAATAGCTAGGATAGTATCTTGAAGGGTCTTTCTAACCAAACCAATAACTCTTTGCATACGAGTAACTTCTTGATACAAGAAAATGTTAAGAGGAACGGTCATACCTCTTTCAGTGCTTGTCTTTGGATTTGGTCCACCAAGTTTAGAAACAAGTTCTCTTACTTCAACATCATTATAATCAGGAGGAAGGTTCTTAAGCATATCTTTGGCTTTATCTTAGACAATTTCTTCTCTTGTCTTACCTCCACCAACTGAAGAATCCTTAGGACGAGTTTCCATGACAGTGTTAATCATTTCCTTACTTTCTTTGAGACGGAAAGTTAAATCAGCATTAGAGTGAAGACCAAAAACCTATTCATAAATGAATTAATATTATTTATTTATTTATTTAAATTTTTTGTTTGCTTTTTTCTTTTCGCTAAAACATAAAATATAAAATTAAAAAATTACTTCAGGGTTATCAACTGTAGGAACCTTAGCAATGTATTCTTAATATTTAGCAAGTTCAGCAGATTAGTTTTAAGGAATTCTGTATTTGAATTTCTAACCTGAACCATCAACCATAATATCGTAGAAGAAGTAGTCATTACCGAAAATACCATCCTTGAGGTAAGTTTCACCATAAGTAATGAATAATTCACGATCAAGATCATCAGTAATTCTTCCACCATATTGGACTTCGCAAATCATGTAACGAACGACGTTCATTGAAATAGGAAGATTGTGAGAGTTGGGTTGAGGAGTTGACATTAAATTAGTGAGATACTTTTCAATATATAAGAGAGAGGCTTCTAGATCTGAATAGTTGTATTCGTAAGGTACACACCAACCAAGAGGACCGAATTTCTTTCTTTCAATAACAATTGAGTGAAGGAAGCAAATAGTAAAGATAAGAGAACGCCAGTTAGAGTGATCAACCTTATCTATGAATTCTTAAGTAATGATAGTAGTAAAAGTCTTGTAGAGACCGGCCTTAAGACCTTTAGGAGGTTCATTAGTAACCTTGAGAGTTTTTTAAAGAAGACCAAGAGGGAATTTAGGATGTTACTCACAAGTAATCCAAAGACGGAAGTCTTCATGAATTTAATTGATAGGTGAGACTAAGGTTTCAATTTCTTCCATAAACTTGAGACCAAGATGGCAATTCTAGAGAATAACCCAACCTCCTTCAACGAAACCTTTCATGATAACTTAACGAGCAACTCTTTCTTGTCCTTCACCCATAGAAACTTTTTCACAAGGGAATTTCTTCTTTTTCTTAGCCAATTCATCAATTGATGAAGTGGGGTCAGCACCAGCAGAAAGTAAGAAAAGAACAGGATCCATATTAGAAGATTCCTACCAAATACCTTCAATTGGATAAGAAATAGGATCAGTGAATTCCTTACCAAGTGCACTAGAAATGAAGTTTTAGGTTGCAATTAAAGTACGATCGTTTCTTAAAGAACGAACTAGACAGAGAGAAATGAATGAACCAATTTCCTTTTCTTAGTTAATACTTTCTGCAAAGTCTGGAATGGGGAAGTTTTCAGGATCGTTCTTATCAATCCAATTACGCCATTAGTTTTCAGAACGAGAAATAAGATCAGGAAGTTCTTTGAAGAATGGAAGTGTTTATCCGGAGAAAGTGTGCTTGGAGAGAGCCAATATGTTAAGCCATTAATTATCTTCAAGGTAAGAGATTTGTTTCTAACGTTCAGACTTAATATCAAGGGCATCACCAGACTTGAGGAAGAGTGAGACATCACCACTTGAAATAGTACCTGCAGTTGTAAGAATCTTGAAAGCCATCATAAGAATAAAAGTAATTTTATCCTTTTCGAAAAGACCACGATTAACGTATCTGTAGACATGGAATGTCAAGAATGAAATAATATTTTTAACTCTGTTGGAAGGAAGTTGAGCTTTTTCAGAAAGATCAATTGATTCGATGAAAAGCTTTAAGAATTGTTCAAGAGATGAATTATACATCCAATTTACAAGTGAAACTTCAATTATTGTGAAGTAAATAGCAGAACCTCTGATAGCAACAGGACGATATTGTTCTCTCTTTTCATTAATTTCTTTTGTTTTAATTTCAGCATCTATAAGCTTAGCTGCGACTTCTTTAGCTTGGGTCTTGGTATTATTAAGCACATCCATAAGTTCGGTATCATCAAGAAGATTACCTTAAGAGTTAATAAGACGCTCAAGTAAGTTCTTATCCAAACGTTGAAGATCTTTTTGATTTTAGTTAACATCAGCAAGTAATTAGTTAAGAGAGTCTTCAAGAGCCTTTTATTCCTTAGAAATAACTTTACCAAGAAGTTACTATTCTAAACCAGATTGAGTGACTGTGAAGTCAATAATGGTAGTCTTGGCTGAAAGTTCAGGTGAGAATGCAGGATTTGCAAGACGACAAGTCATGAATAGCTTGAATTCCTTAGAAAGTTCCATTTCAGTACCTGCTACATTAACGAACTGAGTTTTACCTTTAACAATAATTTATCTTTCAAGTACAGGGTCCATCATAGGATCAACTTCGTTTTCGATATTTTCAACAATAAGAGTTAAACCACTTTCCATACAGTACTTTAAGAACATATCCTTGAATTTAGGATGAGAAAGAGTAGTGATACAACGTTCGGGGATGATAGAGGCAGACAATTTATTACGGATCCAATTTTGTCCTTGTCCCTAAGGATCAATAAAGAGAGGATAACGAGAAGAATTTGTAACCATGATACCGTTTTGGATAGACAAATCATCCTTAGGAAGACCTTGAAGATTCCATTCACCGATAGTAGCATCATCTATTAAGAAAGAGGTTAATTCAAGACCAGGTGTAACTGGAACACCACGTTTTTTCATATCAACAACGAATTTTTATTATGCAAGCTTGTTACGATACTCAGCATTGAAAGGACCACAATAACTGATAAAGGCAGTTGAGAGAGAAACGTTACCAACCAATTTACGCTTTTGATCAGAAATATCTTAAGCACCTTTACCCCAACGATCTTTTTCACCTGAAAGAGAGGTAATCAAAGTACGAGCAGTATTGATTTTCTTCTTGGTCTTTGCAGCTTTCATTTCTAATTCATTCTTTTCTTCCATTTATTTGGTGTAAATGTCTTTTAGATTTTTAATGTAGGCTTGAATTTGTGCAAGATCTTCACGAGCCTTTTCAAGTTCTTTGAGTGCAATAGCTTATCTACCTTCTGCAATAGCGACCTAAATACGCTTAGGCTTAACGATTTTAGATTTTTGATGATATTCATAAATAGCGAAAGCCCATTTCAAGATACCAGCAGCAGCCTTTGATGCCTTGGTAGCAAAGGTATCATTGAACCAATCTTCTGATTGATTGAGATAAGGCTCAAGAAGTTCAATGGTTTCTTCATTAATTGAATCTTTTTCGAATTCTTTTAATTTTTTCATAAAGTTCATATCACCAAGAGTTTGAATACCAGATTCATCATAAGATTCTTTCAAGAAGAGAACGGCCTTACCTTCCTTCTTGTTGAAAACACGTTCTTCGATTTAAATAGGAATCAAACGAGCCTTGAAGAAGACAAGTACAGCATCCATGATATATTTAATAATATCAAGAGGTTTTTTGTTAGCCTTCAATTCAACGATATCCTTTGATTCAATGGAGTCGACGGCTTCTTGAGCACGACGCAAAGCAGGAAGAGCAGCTTCAAGTTCACGTTCAGCTTCTTCCTTTTCTTTAGAGATTTATTCAGCTTGAATTTCGCATTACTTATTAGTAGCTGCTACTTCTTCTCCCTTCTAATTAGCTTTTTTACTTTCCTTATCAAGATTGGCGAGAAGTTAATTGGTTTTTTCAGTAGCTTCATTAAGTTAAATTTCTTCTTCTTTAAGTGAGATTTCCATCTAATTGATTGTAACAGTAGCTTCTTGAATTTTGTTAAGACCAATCTTGAATGATTCTTCTTACTAATCAAGTTCATCGTACTTTTCAATGTAAAGAGTTTTATATGAATTTAAGTAAGACAAGAAGGACTTAGGTGTGACATAGACTTAACGTCTCATCTTTTGATAATATTCATCACAAATTTCATTAACCATCAAGTGGACATTACCCATGTGCTTCATAAGTTCTAACTTAGTTTCTTCCTTAGTGTCTAACTTGTCAAAGTTCTTGATAAAGGTTTCAGCGACACTGACTAGAGCCTCTTCTGGCCAAGGAAGGAACCAATCAATAGTACATTCATTGAAAAGGGCAGGGAATTTACGAGCTCTTTCACGGAATTTCTAACCAACAGGAGAGAAACAAAGCATAATATGGAAGTTATCACGTACACGATCAACGAAATAAGTCCAAAGTTCAGATTAAGGAGGATCAATGTTGCCCAAATTCTTTTCTTTGCAATAAGCTTGACTGATATCTCCAAGCCAAACTTCACGTTCATCCTTTGCTAGTAAATTGGGAATTTCACCAGTTGACAAGACCATGTTAATATATTCTAAGAATTCTTCTTTCTTTACTTCTGAATCAGTCATAAGGAAGGTAACTTATTTACCTAAGTGACCTGCATCATCAAAACCTTTCTTGATATCTTCTTTAAGATCCTTATCAGAATAAGTTTTTGTAACAATAATTTGCTAGATTAAATTTTTGCCAATAAAACCAGCAAGACGAGTTAAACTCTATTTACCAGAACCACCAACACCAACTAGTAAACCACTGGAACGAGGTTAACGAATAATACGAGAAATACGTAACAAATGCTTAAGTGCATCATCGAAAAGCACAAGTGGCATTTTCTTTGAAGGGTTACGATCATTGTAGAAACTAAGTAAGAAATTACAACGCTTTCTTAATTCAGTAAGACTGTCAATAGCTTCATAAATTTTAGGAGCTTCTTCTTCAATTATACCATCTTCGTTGATAACATCAGGACGGAGGAAATCGCAGAATAAGAAGGTTTTTTCAGATGAGTACTTTTCAAGTATTTCATTTTCAATTTAAGAGAAGGATTCTAACGATACTTCTTAAATGTATCCCATAACTGTGTCTTTATCTTTGTTGTTAACAAGCTTATCAGCCAAGACACGTTCAGCTTCATGACGCCATAATCCAACAAGGAAGAGTTCAGGCTTAATTTTCATTGATTTGGGAGCATCGTTGATAGTATCCTTCTTACATGTCAAAATACCCTTGAAGATACGAGATAATTCTCTCATGTTAAATACGTAGTGGAATTTAGCAGGAGTAGGAAGCATTGTGCTCTTAACCTTATTCCAGAGAGCAATAGTAGCACTGGTTAAAGATTCAATAACTTTGTATGTAGAATCTGAGAAATATTTTTGCTTGAACATGTGCTTAATAATAGGACCATAAATACCTTCGATAGAAAGAGGTAAAATCATATTAAAGATAAAGAATTAACGTTTCAAACGATTAGGAATATCGTTACGACCACCACCTGGATGATTCATGGCACCAATATATTGTAAGTTCTTCATCTTACGTTAGTTACCTCTTTGAGTCTTATCTAACATATAGAAACCACCAGTTTCGATAAGTTGACGGACAAGTTCTAGAGTAATTTAATCACCCCACTTATTTACGAAGGGCATACTCATATCATCAATGAAAATAGTCATCATTTTATTTCCAGGAGGAGCAAATTCTTTACCAACCTTGAAATCACATTCAGCTTCAATGGTTGATTAGAACATTAATGGACTGGTTGCAGATGAGAAGTTGGTACGCTTGAAAAGCATCTTTTGAGGATCAAACTTATTGCAATAAAGAAGGACTGAGGAAGTCTTAGCAGTACCAGAACCACCAATTAAGAGAGCAGAATTTGAGCAAGTATGGCTCTTGGGTTATGTTAAGATGAAATTCAATAACATTTCAGCACGGAAAGAATCAAGAGTGGGCAATAAAAGTTGAGAGAATTACAATGATTGGGGAGGAATCCATTCTTCAGGAGTACATATCTTCCAGTCAAGGTAATCTTGAGAAACATAATAGTCGAAAACAGTTTCATTTTCCTTACCCTTTTATGGGATAGGAGCATTCTTAGCAAGAAGCAATTCGTGGAAACGAACTCTATCTTAAGCTTCATAAATACCACCAATAGCCCAAGCCATAGCGAATACAACAAACTTTTCATATTCTTGCTCAGAAAGAGTACGTTGAGTTTGAACGAAATATTATAAACTACCTGTAATTAAGTTAAGAATGTTGATAACTTAAATGACAGGAGAGGTATCCATCATAGGCTCTTTGCATTCCTTGCTTTGTAATTCAATAAATCTCATATTGATTAAATATTTACGCAAGATGTTTCCAAGTTTATCAGATTCTTCAGCTCTGCCACTTGCTTTTCTGTTACGGATCCAACCTTCGATAACAGCTTCATAACCTAAATCTGTAGGTGAAACGTAAACCTAACCGCAACGAGATACAGTAGCAGGGGATGCATTATTTAAGTTTTCTACTTCGAATACGACTTTACAGTTTTCAGTCATAGCAATTCTTTCACCGTTAGCTAAAGTAAGAATTTTGTTGTCATCAAGCACAGTATTTAGATTTTCAATCCAAATAGCATCGACTGGACCATCACAAGTAATCCAAGTAGTATGCTTTAATGCACGATTGTTAGACTTAGCCCAGATTGTAGAGAAAACACCAGGAATCCAATCATCAGAAATTTCTGATTTGACACCATACATCTATTCTGCAGTGATAGCCTTAGGATTCATTACAACAATTTTATGGGGACTACCTAACTTAGTCAATACTTCAGTCAATATTTTCATAATAGTTGATTTACCAGAACCAGTAGGTCCGACAAGCATAAAACCGTGACGTACCAAACATGTTTCATAGAGTTGAATAATCTTTAGTTAGAAAGAAGGTGTGTTAATCAAGTAGCTTTCAGCAGCGATTTCTTCAGGAATCTTCTTTTCAACATCAGGGTAAAGCTTCTTAGGTACTTCCTTTAATTTGGGGAAAATATCAGCTAATAAACCATTAAATAGAGGAATATCATCAGCAACTAATTTTGAAAGATTCATATCTCTTAATGATCTCATCAGTAACATTTCTTCATCTGACTTAATTTCTTAACGCTTGGTGTTACCAGCTGTTCTAAGTACTGAAAGGATATTACGTAAACCAAAGTCGTAGTGACGTTACTTAGAAAGCTATTCTTCACACAATCTGTAAAGGACATTGAATTTCTTTGCCAACAAGTCAATTTAAAGATAACCAACAGAAGCGAGCTTGACCTTAATAATAATTTCTCTATCGGGAACCATCATAGATACACCTCTGAAGAGAACTTTCAAATTTTCAGGCAATTCTTAACGACCAGCATAACCTGGATTCATTGTGATGAAGTAAGAAACAGTTGGAATGAGTTCAATTTCAATTTCTTCTTCAGGGAACATGAATTTCTTCATGTGTTATTTTCTGGCAGTTGTAATTGATTCGACTTGCATTGCTACGACAGACAAGACTTCCAAATCAATACGATTGAATTCATCGAAACAACCCCAAAGACCACTCTAAACCAAACCTTTGAAAATTTTAGCCATATCACGATATCTGTGCTAATCAGAACAATTAGTGACGACGACAAAGACACCCAAAGTTCTACCAAGATCCTTGACTGTTTCAGTTTTACCAGTACCAGCAGGACCAGCTGGAGCACCACCATAATACATAGACATAGCTTAAGCCAAAGTAATGTAGCATCTATCAGTAAGAGGAGTAATACATAAACGTTCTTTAGCACCCAAGAATTCATATGAGTAAGGAGAGTCCCAATCAGTGATAGAAATAATACACTCATCAATATCAGTTTTCCAAGCAATTCTTGTTTGTTTTTACCATTCGAAATCGTTAATATCTTTACATTTCAAGTCCATAGAAATATCTTTTTAATGGACTTAAATTGTGACCAAAGTTTCTACTTTAGTTCTTTCGACAGCACCATTTAGATCTTCAAGACACATGCTTGACAAAATATTCATGTGCTCTTTGATTTCATTTCTCTTGATATCCATTGCATTACGTTCGTTACGGGAGAGTCTTTCGAGACCTTCATTAACTTTTGATGTCCAAAGGATTTAAAGACCAAGAAGAGCAATTTAAGAAGCTTGAGAGCTGACGAACTCTTTCAAGCCAACTTAGAAAACTTGTTAGGCAGCAGCACTGGCAATATCCTTCAAAGTCTGTTACATATTTTGCTCAAGCTTCTTTAACCAGTCTTCAATATTACCTTCACACTTAACGTAGTAGCCAGTAAGTGAAATGTTTTCTTCATTACGGCCAATAACTTATTGGATAGCTGTGATTTGCTTAAGAGCAGGATTCTTCTTGTCTTTGGCACTTTCAAAGGTAACCTTTGTGATAGCATCAAAAAGCTTTTCAAAATCTTCTTAGATAGAAGTAGGTTCAGAACCTTGTGAAAGAATTTTTAGCAAAGTAGGGTTAGAGACGAAGTAGAATCTAGGGAATTTCTTTCTTTTACCTTCCAAATAAGCTTCTAACATTTTTTAGCAGTCTTCTAATTTTCTGTTAAGATCCGGCAAGAAATCCTTTAACATATCATTTTGACAGCATGGAATGACTTTCTTTGTTTCAACAGCCTTTTCCATAATCTTCATCCAATTTTTATCAATACCTTGGAATTACTTTGCTTGCAAGGGCATTTAACGAGCAATATCACCACCAGTAAAGACTGGTTCAAGTGAAGTCCACAACTTTTGTACCTTAACCCACATATCAAGGGTATCGTTAACATCAGAGAAGGTACGAATCAAATTTTCAACTTCTGCTTTGAAGGGAGTAACATGTCTTTAAGAGTTGAATGTAGATAATTAAAGTTAATCTTCTTCAAGTCTTTCAAGGATGGTACCCACAACAAGACCATTAAGCATACAAGGAACATCTCTCTTACCCCAAATACCAAATTAGAATTACATATCATTCCAGTAAAGATTAATTTCATCTAAACCAGTACGAATTTTTAATTATTTATCAGCAGATTCAGTGATATCTTCGATATCTTCTCTAAAGTCAAGTAATTTGGCTCCCATGATGTCTTCAATATAGAATTAATCAGGGTTTTCATAATTGAGTTTAGTGTTAGTAATTTCTTTTATTTTTTCCCAGTGACGAGGCATGATAGAGGGTTTCTTTAAACTTATGATCAAAGGTAATTGTTCTCTTAACGAATCAATATAATTCTTAAGATCACGATAAGCTTACCACTCTTTTAAATCTTTTGGTAATCTACTACATTATTCACCATATTTACCTGCATCTTCTTCCATCTTAGCCAAATCATCTTTGCTAACATCTTACCAAGACTTTTCTTTAAATTGTTGGATATTCTTAATGACTGAGTCATACAAGTTATATAATTTGTTCAAATTCTTGATTTCAGCATCAGTCTTTTCTAATTCGGGATATTTTTGATTTTATAAACCGAATAAATTTTCACCTCTAGCATTGATTTTGTACATTTAATACTTAACATCATATTCATCTTCAAATCTTCTGAGTCTTTCCATGGCTTCTGCAGGGCTAATACCTTCAACCATAGGACCATTCTTTTCATAATCTCTTCTGAAGACGCTTACTTGGTTTGTGAAATCTTTAATTGATTGTTTACTATTATTAAAATAATTAAATTTGAGCATACAATAATGAAATTTTTTGAAAAATTTAAAAAAAATTAAATAAAGATTTACAGTTCCTTAAGATAAATAGCTTGCTTGTGTTGATATTCTTTACCTTTAATTTCAGCTTATTAAATAAGAATATCCCAATTTCTACGTAAAAGAGAACGAGCATCCATTTCATCCTTATCAGTAATACCTCCTGGTAAATAGTTATCAAGAAGGGAATACATTTCTTAGACAGGATTGAATTTCATGTCAATTTCTGCTTGTTCCTTACGAATTTATTCTAAAGTCTCCATGACATAACCAAGAGAGTCAATATCCTTGACAGGCTTGGATAATTTGGTGGAAAGCATTTTAGTTTATTCAGTAAGACTATCTAAGAGTTAACGAGCGCGCTTGTGTAAATCTTAAGAATACTAAAGCTTCCATTCTTTGGCCCATGTAGATAATGAAGTGCAAATATTATGAGTCATTAATTCCATAGCACCGATTTTGTAAGTGGGGACAATTTTTTCAATTTCTTCTTCTATTTGAGAGAATTTCTTCAATTAATCTTCATAATTTTAAAGTGTTGGTCCATTTTTAGAGAACTTCTTGATTGATTCTTGAATAGATTCCTTACAAAGCCACTCAAATTTAGTGAATCCGCTTAAGAATTCGTTGACTTTGTTTTTAGTTCCCTAAATAGAACCAGTTAAAAGTAAAATGACTTTGACAATTTCCTTATCACAAGCAATCATATCATAAAATGTTGCCTTATCAGTAGAGTCCTTATTCTATTAGTCCCAATTGTATAAGTGCTTGGAGCATCTAAGAACAGCTGTAGCAGCACGGTTAATAGATTTTTAAATTTCTTACAAGGAAGGATTAAGAGTAACTTTATCACCATTTAATTAAACTTCTACCTAGAAGAAAGGTTTTAAGTTTTATAAGGTGTTAGCACCAGGAATCTTTTTGCCGCAAACACGATATTTCATAGCATTTAAGGAGTTTTAGGTTGAATTAAGTAAGGCTTGATAGAAATACCAGAAATAATATCTCTTTATACGTTTGGTTTCTTCAGGAAGAACAGGGTCAACATGAGGGTCAAGAGGATAAAGCATAATGGTTTGTAACAAGTCATCAACAGCTCTTTCAACCTCTACGTTCTTGGAAGTTAAGAAATCAGTCTTAGAATTAATATATTCTTCTTGAAGTTGGACGAAAGAATCCAAAGAAAGGGGCTTAGTGTCTTGAGGAAGATGGACAAGGACAACCTTTGAAACAGTCTTTAAATTATTTTCAATACGATTTTCAATAATGTCATTAACATTAATGATGAGTTATTCAAGCTTTTTCAATCCTTAGTGAACATAGTACAAGTAACTTTCAATGTTCATAGAAGTCCAAGTCAAAGTAACCATACCAGGACGAAGCTTAAGATCTAAGTCTTCAATATGAGGGAGAAGCAAATTCTTACAGATAGGTTTAATTTTAGAGTTAATGCGCTCATATTCTTTAAGGGCATAAAGAAGTTCATTATAGTAAGATTTAAATTTATCTTCTTGCAAAAGAATGATACGGGCACTTTCAGGAATTTCAATTCCTTATCTATCTAAACACTTAGCTTCACGGATTAATTACATGATTTCTAAGTCAAAGTTTACATAGAGCTTCTTGTTTTCGTCGTGACGGACAATAAGGGTAGCTTGAAGAGCAGCCTTAGATTGTTCAATCTTATTTACCCAGTCTTGATAGAACCACATTTCATAAATAGTTAACTACTTACCAAGTGTATTGTAGGAACCATAATAACGACGGATTTCAGTTGAGTTGATAACATTTTCAGGGAAAATGTTGATAGGTCCAGTAATCTTTTAGAATAAGTGACGAGCCCAAATAATTTTACCAGCTTCAGGTGGCATATTTCTAACAAGAGGAGGATTAGATTTTTAATCTTGGAAGACACGTTAAATGGTATCTAGTTCAGTTGCATAGTTGTGTAAGATGGCATTATAACGAGAAGTCAAATTGTGTTTAAGAGAATCTCTTTTGATAGTGGATTAGAACTTATGGAGCAACTTTAGAGAGTATTCAATGTTTCTGAAACGGTTGAAATTATTATCAATGAAGTTTTATAGTTCACCGTCTAAGTGAGAAATTTCAACATTGAATTCAACCCAATCTCTATCGAATTTGTTATTAGCAGTATCTAACAAATTGTGACCTTTCTTCTTGAAGTCATCAATAATCTTTTTAAACTTGTTGGTCAAGACATCCATACCTTCTAGATTATGCTTAGCAAGAGCATTAAATTATTAGATATTAGAGAAGATTTCAATCAACTTTTATAATCTTCTTACAAAGGTATCGAATTTTCCGAAAATTTGAGCATCAGAAAAATCAAAAGTCTTACCCTTTGGCATGTCAGCAACCTTTTCTTTGGTGTCATTGTAGCATTTTTTATATTCACAGTAAAGTTTAATGCAGGAACCTAAAACTTCAATGAGTTCAGCAGGATCTTATTCCCAAATCATTTTGTAAAGGGAAGGATTGTCACCATTATCTTTTTTGTTAAGGATGCGATCTTTACAGTTCTTGATCATTTGATTAGTAATCTTAATAAAGAGTCCTGTCATTTTATCAGTAGTGTTATAGAATCTAGCAATAGTATGAATCATCTTGATTGCATTCATAAGAGCAGGCAAGGTATCAATAATTTACTGAGGAGTACCATTATAGAGAGGCTCTATAAACTTTTCAAGAGTAGTCAAATATTTAACATTATCTTTGGCCTCGTTAAGCTTATCAGTGAGTAATAAGTCCAAACGGTTATATTCGGTCATTAGCTTATTGAGAGACTCATCACCACGAGATCTTTGATTGTCATGATTCTTATGACGGTTGAGGGAGGCTTTAACAATTTAGAAATCTTTGCTCTTTAATTATTCAGACCAATTTGTGATCTTTTGCATTCTACTTCTCCAATAAATCAATTCAGTGGCAGGGCCTTTTTAATATAAAATATTTTAAACTTAAAATTCAGCATAATAAAATATATTTTTTGATAAAAATCTAATTTTGATTTTTTTTTTTTTACACCCTTAATATTATCTATCACAAAATAAAATTTATGATTGAAGTGGCCAAAGTTAAATAAAATATCAAATAAAAGTAAATAAATAAATAACTAAAAATGAAAAGGTGTTTTGAAATTAATTTTTGAATTTGTAGTTTAAAAATGCAACATAATTAATAAATATATGGATTTATGATTGAGAAATAGATATTTTAAAAATATATCTATCTATCTATTAGTATTGATTGATCTTTACTTTGTGTTTATAAGAAGAGGATTGTTGTATAAACAAACTACTTTTTTAATTTGATTTTAACTATCTTGATTGATAAGGGCGGATATAGAAAAAAGAATAAGAAAGAGGAAAAATAAAACTTATATCAAAAACCTTGATTGATTGATTAATTAATTAATAAACTAAATTGATTATCGCTTAATTATTATTAAATTTCTTTGATATTGTCAGTTTTAAAAATGTTTGATAATCTTCAACCATAACTTATGATTTAAAGTTAAGTTATGTTATATGTTATATATTTTCCAAATCTATTATAGTTTTTCAATTAAATTATTCTATTCGCGATTGCTTTACTGGAAAGGTAAAAGTTATTAAGCCATAATTTTATCAGAAAATATATCTTAATTTTAAATTATTCAGTTGTTTTTTCATTAATGGCCTTCAACTTCAAATGGTAGTTAGTAATTAAAAATTTATTGTAAATCTTAAAATGTTATTTACCTGCATCTTTTTCATCCTTGCGAACTTCTGAATCATCATTGAGTTAGCTACTTATGAGATTGATCCACTCATTAAACTTCATTTCATAATGTTGCATTTTTTCAGATTCACTCAATCCAGAAATAGCTTCATAATCTAATTTGAAGTGCTCAGTACCAGGACTCATTAAATTAATAGCTTCTCTAACTTCGCTGGAGAATTTATTAGAGTGTTGTTGGAACTCTAAAACTTACTCTTCTTCAGCTACTCCCCAAAATGAGATTTTTTCAGTAATAATGTGATCAATTTAACGAGAGTATACACTTTCCATCAAAGCATTTAACATAGGAACTGTATTAGGAGTGATTTCACCAAAAATGATATCATTATCATTACCATCTGATTATTATGAACTCTTTTTTTTATCGTCAGCAGGATTCGTGATACGTAAGAACCAAACTGCTTTATCTTGAATCTTTTCAAGGTCTCCAGTTGTGAAGAACAAGACTGGATCTTGAGCACCAGTATCTTTAATATCATCGTTTTAAGCTTATTCTTATACTTGATAGTAAGCAAAGATTTTATTTACACCTTCTCCGCTTAAGAACTACTCAAGCAGATTTTTGTTTTTCTCATATTAAAATGATTCCTAATTTGTTTTTATAAAATACCATTTTAATTTTCTAACTTAAATTTTCAAATTTAAAGTTTCTAATTTTTCCTCTCTCTTAAGTATTTGAATAAATGAGATGGATGAATAAATTTAAAAAAAAGAGTTGCGTGTTATTTAAAAATGAATTTAACTTGACAAAATTAAAAATAATTACTTCAACAATCATATCTTTAAGTTGAAGACTATCACATATGGTAGTCTTCATCCATGCTATTCTCTTTGAGTACTTTGAGGACAGCATTTTCCTATATCTATTCTATTATTTATTTAAGTATAATAAAAAAGCCTATACCTTTTTTATTATTTATTTTTATTTACTTTTAATTTATTATAAGACATTAACAGAGTTAATTATTTCTTTTAAAATTCCATTCATTTTATCACTCTATACAAACTCATCTCTTTTTTCTTCACCTTAATTCCAAATATCCCTTTATTAGTCATATATTGATTCATAAATCTCATGCAAATATATATTAACAAAGCCATTAACTAATTCTATTTGTATTACTTTAGGCAAGATATTTTTCTATGTTTTAATTAATTTCAAATTTTACTAACAGAAAGTGAAACTTTCCCTTGATCATTCATTTTCAATAAAGAATAATTATATTTTGAATGTATTCAATTAAAATGGCTATCAATTAAATACAAATTTTGAAAAATAAAATGGTAGACGCCTTTAAGATTGATCCTTTAATAAATAAAAAAATTAAAATTTGATTTTATTTAAAAAAGATAATTTATTGATTGTTGATTTCATCAAGAAAAAAAAATGTTCAACTATAAAAGTTATTTTAATAATTTTTAACAAAATTTGATAATATGTGAAGATTTTTGAAATTAATTGGATAATTATCTCTTTATTTTATTTAAAAAATTTAAGAAAAGGTAAATTATCTTTAAATATTCAATTTTTAAGATTTTAAATATTAGGAGATATTTTTTAAAACTTTATTTTATTTTTTAAAAATTTGACATATGGTTGACTGACAAATATTTTCATTTTAGATCTAAAATTTTGAACAAATATTGATTTACAAATTATAAAATAAAAGAGAAATTTCTCAGAAAAGAAAGAAGTAATTTTAAGAGGAGTTATAATTTTTATTTAATTAATTAATAATATTTTTTTGTGGTAAAGTTTTTATAAAATGCAATTTATTTGGTCATCATCTTCATCATTAACTAACTTCGTCTTAGAAGCATTCAAATATTAATTCACCTTGCTCATTTTCATACTCTCTAATTCTATCTTCAGTTTTTAATTCATTTAATTCAAGAGTTGTGCTATTATCTAAAGAAGTATCTTTAGGATGGAACATATGGGCACATAAATCTAAAACAGTTTTTTTATCAATTTCGGCAGCTTCGTTTTCTATATTTTTCATAGGTAAAATTAAGAAAAATTATTTTTTATTTAATAATGTGTTTACCTGAAGTGTTTATTTATGAATAAAATTCTACAAATTCAGATATTTTCTCTACAAATTAGCAATAGTCAATTTATTATTAGAAAGTATCTTTAGAAAGATATGAAAGGCAAATTAAAATATGCATCAATACTGAAACAGGAATGTTATCTCTGATAAATTTCAAAAGATTCTCCATATACTAATAAATTTGTTTTTTTTAATATTAAAATGATATTTCTAAATTTAAAAATAATTTATTTTGTTACTTAAAATAAAAAAAAAGTTTAATTTTAGATCTAAAAAAAATAATCTTAAAAAACTTTATTTAAAATTTGATATCTTAAATATTAAATTGTATCAATATTACTTGACATGTAAAATCTGGGTGCTGTTCAAAGTATTAAAGAGTGTAAGGAGTGTGGGTTATGTTTGCAAGCATGGCAGAAGCAAAGTCAAGGCAGAAAACATGAATTTTACCATTAGTTGATTTTTTAATCAAATGTACAACCCAGTCTATCATTCCTTACTCCACTAAAACAGGGATAACACTTTCTTTTATTGAGCATTTTTAAAGTATAGCCAAACAAAAACGTTAAGTGACACTACCATTTTCTTGTTCTTTTAATATCTGATTATATATTTATTTATTAATTGTTTTAACCAGAGTTAAAAAAATTTTTTACCTTTATAATTTTTTCAATAACTGCATACTTGTTGCCAAATGTCAAGTATTCTACTCCTCTAAGTGTTGAACTAACAACACTAACTAAACTTGTTATAGCATGCTTTAAGCTTTGGTTATTTATATCGAGCATTTTAATCAAAAAATCAAACTTTTCACTAGCTTCTATATCAAATATATCATTACGTATTAATTCGTAAACTAAATTTTTTCTCAGTTCAGGAGCTATTTAAAGGGCATTAACTCTCAAGGAAAGGAGAGCTTCGATCATTCCATCAATATTGTTATCTTTGTAATTTTTAAATAGCTTTGTTTTATGATCTTGCATAACTGTTTCTGTTATAAGTTCATTGCCTTCAGGTTTACCTTCGTTGATAATAATTTTTTGATATTTTCCTAATTATATTTTATAATTTTCTAGTGTTTCGTGGAGGTTCTCATTTTGTACAGACTATAAAATAAACATTTTATAAAAAATAATTTGCATTTAAAGATATTTAATGGTTTGTTGATATTAATTACCTCTTTGAAGGAGTGCATAATTTACAATAAATTTATAGAAACTGAAAATATCTATCTTCCTGCTTGTAGAATTTGCTAATATTTTTTATTTTATGCCTTCATATCCTTTTCTAAATTTATTTCTCTCTTGGTTTTATTATTGTCACTTTTAAGAAGCAAATAGAGTCTAGGCAAATCATCATTCTTAGCTTGATTATTTTATTTTGACTGCCTGGTATTTGACTATTTTTATTTCCACTCAGCTTCAAAGCAATCCATGGTATTGTTTAAACCTAAGTACTGTAAGTACTCCTTTATATACTTATTTATTTCTGCGCAATCAGGTAAGTTTTACATTTTTGAACCTTTCTAAAATACGAAGTCTTTAAATAAAATAAATTCTAAGCTATTAATTTTTTTTTTGTTATTTTTAAATTATTAACTTTTAATATACTTTTTTTCGCAACAACTTTTTATTATTTTGATTTTTTATCAATCAGCTTTGTTAAATTTTTTTGAATATTTATAAATTCAAAAAATCAATCAACACAGTCTATCAAAAAAATGTATTTACAGATTGATTATATATTTATTTATTTACTTCATTTTGTTTATTCATTTTTTAAATGAACAAGAAAGTTTTGAAAAATATTTATTTTAAAATAATTTAAGTTTCAGTAAATTAATTTTGAAATAATAAATAACAATTTGGGATAAGTATTAAATTAAACTAACTGCTTAAATATAAATAAATATAATATTATTTACATTACTATATATTACTATATGAATAAATTACTTTAATAAACACTTTTAACATTTTTGCTTTTTTTCATTTTTTTTACTATTTTTCACTAATTACTTTTCCAATCTACTGAAAATGATTTTGAGATTTTACTAACCCATTACATTATTACTTATTCATTTACTTTGGGGAAGGCTTATTTGCATGTTTATTTTATGGATTCAATCATAAAATGGTAAGCTTCTATAAGATCTTCAACATCACGAGCTGAGTATTCTAAAAATTCAGGATCTATGGGTCTTTTTAAGAAGTACATTGATGGCATTTCTTAAAACTTTTAATGCATGCTATCTTTAAGTAGATTAATACCATGACTAGTATTATAAATAGACAAAATATCATTCAGACCAGGTTGCTTTAATTCTTCCAAGCTTTTTAGCAGCTATAGAATATTTTTATCCTCTTTTGTGTTGAGACCTTTGAATTAATTATATTTAATATTTTGATTTCATAAAATTTAAAATAAATTTTACCTATATATTTTTCTATATGCAATCTGAAAGCATGGATTGCAGCTGTATCGAATACATTCTTAGGACAGGCTTTCATGAATAGATGCAAAGCAAGAGAATCACGACGGCAGTCATGGAATATTTTGACTATATTCACATCTTACATGATATTTTAAATGCAATTTATCATATTTTTTTCTAAAAGTTTATCTTCTTTAATATTTTAAACTGAATAGGTGTCAAAAATAAAAATTTAAGAAAAATCAGGCTTAAGTTAGATAGATATTTAAACAAGCTAAACATATCCTTCCTTCCTAAGTGATCCTTCTAAGTCCACTCCTACGTGCTTAAATTTAGGAATAGTGTAATTAGCATAATTTAGAGATTCCTCATCATCAACAACAACAATTCTCATTGAACTAAATTTATTAATAACGTTTTCATTTAATTATTCTGTCTTAAAAGTAATTTCTTCTAAAGGACACTTGCAAGAATATATATTAGAAGCTCCTTTTTTTGGATTAACATCATATTTAATGCAGTAATCATGTGTTTAAGTTCTAACTATATTAATCTTTTGCTTAATAAGGAAGCTTCTGAAAATGTTTCTAAATTTAGATTAACTTCCGAGAGCCTTTACATTTTAAGGGAACTCTTTTATGATTGTTTATTCTAATCTATCTAAGCTAAATATGTTTTTCTTGTTATGATGTATTAATTCCAAAGCCCTTTCTTTCAAGTGTTCTATTTCATTATCATAACTAAAAATCTTTTCAATAGCCTATTGCTTTTCTTCCTAACTTAAATTTTCTGTTACTCTATCTATAAAATCTGGATTCTTTTCTAATTCATCGAAATACTCCTTAAGATTCTCTTTTTTAATATATTAAAGAATTTAATGCAGTCCTGGTTCTGTTTACTTTGTAATAGAGTAATGCTGCTTTCTAATAGAACTTTCCATAATTGGAAATCCTTCAGATTGAACATACTATTTGCATAAATCAACAATTTGATTGAAGAATAACTGCTTTTGATTTTCAGGGTATTCCAATAGAACAACTACAGGCTTTTTTTAACCTTAAGGTAAAACCTATTAATACAAATTTATGACAATTAAATTTAAAATTGATTGAATTTCAAAAATTACTTTAGATTCAAAGCAAGTGTCTGATAAGGCATTAAGAATATATTAATATTTTAATTTAAATCCTATTTTATTGAAACCAATTCTATTATACTCTCTTTCTATAAATTACTCAGTAAATTCTCTATTAGGATGTTCTTTTCTTAGCAATTTATAAAAATCGTAAAGAGCTTTTTTATGATAAAATTCCCTAATGTTTTTTCTAATTAATCTATCAGTATCTATTTCTTCTTAAGTATATATTCTCTCTAACTTGTCTTTAATCTCAAATTAATAATCATAGACATTTAAGTAGCTTGGTTTAGCTTCAATCCAAAGTGCCTTTTAATTATAATCTTTAGGCTTTGCATCCAAATCTACTTCTTCTTCGCTTTATACATATATCAAATCATCTATTCCATGAGCAAATTTGCACTACTAAACACTAAACATGCATAATCCTCTTAACCAAAATCTACAAAGTTATTATTTTTCATCCCCTGTTTTAGTGTTTAAATATTCTAATCTTTTTTATTCTCTTTCTTAAGGATTAGGAGGTGAAAATAATTTTTAAGGAGGTCTTGGTTCTTCAGGTCTTTTTCTAGCCTTAAATTGATCTTCTTTATTACCATTTTTTTATGAAAGCTTTGAATCCTCTTGCTTAATTTCTTCAAAATCTTCGTTATCACTCATGAAGATAAAGATATATAAATAGACCTATGTAATAAATTTTTTTATTATTAATTATGTGTTAATTAAAAAGCAAAATACAAATGTTAAATGACTATTTATCTAATAAATTCTGTTACGAGATATGTATTTAATAATTAATTCTTTTGTTTAAATCATCTAGTCAGTAGGTACTTAAAGTTTCTACTAAAATAATCTAATTTATATTAAAAAAATTAATTTGTTTAATTATGTAAGCTTACAATATATTCAATATAAATTTTATGCATCAAAAAAGTATAAAAATCAATAAACAAATAAATAAATGAAGTTAATTAAAATTTTAAAAAAGAAACCAAGTATTGAGTCTACTAATTTTTCTATATTTTTAGTAGAATTTATATTTAAAATACCTTCTATGAAGAAATAGAATACAGTAATAAAGAAATTTCTAAGTGATCAAATTATGATACATCGTTTTTGTAATTAAAAATAATACAAAAATAAATGCAATTAATTTGATATATCTTTCAAAGCTTTTAAAATTTAATTTTTTTAAAAAAAATAATATAAACATAATAAAAAATAAATAAATAAAGATTCAGCAAAACTAGCTTTAAAAATTAAAATGATTGTAAAAAATAATTTAGAATTTAATTATCAAATTATAGTGAAAAAAATCTAAATCATTAAAAATATATTATTTTTATCCTGTTCAATAAACCAAAATTAATAATATAAATAAAGTTAATAATTTGACATCTCTTTAAAATTTTAGAAAAAATATTCAAATAAGTTTTAAAGCTAATCATTTTATCATTTTAAATAAAATATGAGATAAAAAATAATTTAATTCAAGAAAGACTCAGGTAATTTATTTTTTAATGGTTTGCATATAAAAATTTAAATATGGATTTAAAAAATAAATTGGAATTTGTAAAAATAAACATGTTAAGTATTCATTTTATAGATAGATTAAGATTTTTATTAATTCTTAGAAAAAATTTAAAAACACCTGATGTAGTAAAATATAATTCTTTTTGCAAAATTAACATTTTATTTAATAATGATAAATAAAAATATCAAACATTTAACCATTTGAAAGAAATAATATATCTTTGTTTCTAAAAATTAAATTTGATAGAAGAAATAAAAATTAAAAATAGAATTCAAAGGAATAATTAGATTAATTCAAAGATTTGTAAAATCTAAATTAATTAACAATTTTATCTTTCCATTTAATAAATTTTTAATAAAAAACAAAAATTATACAATTTCAATAAATCAAATATTTTAATCAAGTTAGTATCTTTTTCAACAGACCTATTATTCCATAGAAACGAAACGGCATTAGTTAATGCTGAAGGAAGGAGTAGAAATAAGTTATCCAGAGCTATTAGAGTTAACACATTAAGATTTTAATACTGTATTTTATCCAAGACAGTTGAAGCTAGCATTAAAAATATAGCTCTTGTCGCATACGTTGGTAACAAATAGTTAACCAGGTAATGCGTTGATACTCCAACAGGTGTTGTTTTCTTAAGCTTCAATTTCACCGTGATGGGTTGCAACGAAGTATGAGCTAGCAGCTAATAAAGAAATAGCTAATAGACTTATTAAGATAATATTTTTTGTCATTTTCTCTTTAATTATTTTTCCTTTAATTATTTTTATATTTATTATTAATTTATTCAAGTTTAGATTTATTTGAAACACATTTTGTAATAAAATTTAGCTTAGTTTTAAAATTCATAGAAATGATAAGTAATGTATTAAAATATATCACAAAAATGTTAAGAAACAAAAATAATTACACATAATTTTGATTTATTCTGATTAGAACTAAAATAATATCAAAAAATTTTTTATCGAAACTGGTGATTGATTAAAATAAACCAGATTTTTTATTTGTAATCAAATTAAATAAAGATTTTATAAGTTAAAATTAATTTTTTATACAAAAATATTTCTAATTATGAATTAAAGATTTTATAAGCAAAAATTCTTAGTTATTTAAAAAAACATAATTCGTTTAAAAGTAAGCAATTCTTTATTGCATAAAAAGAAGAATAAATTTTATGAAATGACGTAAATTTGATTATGTTAAAAAATATTTTTAATAATTTTATATTTTAAAATACATTTTAAAAGTTATAAATTTAAATAATTTTAATTTGAAATTTTATTTTATTTTCATAAGTTGATATATTTTTTTCAAAATAAAAGGTATTTTTAATGAATTAATCATAGAATAAATGTTATTATATTTAATCATTTAGAATTGTATTTAAATACAATAAAGATTGCAGACAACTAAAGTTACCAAATATATTTAAATTTGAAATTAGTAATAAATGTGCTTTTTTTAAAAAAAAAATAGTATAAATTTTGAAAACTTATTTTTAAGTATGTAAATACATTCAATAATATTTATTAACTTGAGATTTTTTATTGAACTTTTTTACATGTTTTAAATATAAATAATATTGCAATTAATTTTTTTGTTGTTAAATAAAATTATACTTAAAGATATTATTTATATTTTTTTAATGAATGATTTTAAAAGTCAATTTTTTATTTGGCTAGGAAAATATTGATTAAATTGAAATATTTCAATTAAAACTAAGATTATTTTTTATTAAGTCTATTTATGGTTAAATAAACAAATATTAATTTATTTATGTAAAGATTTGTAATAATATTTATTTTGATAGCTAATTTTAACAAAAAATGAATATTATATTTTTATTAAAAAAAATTTTTTTTTTTGAGAATATTTGATTTCTTTTTATTTTTAAAAATTCTAAAAAAATTTATTTATTA
>JH720194.1:0-61986 GCA_000231845.2 Tetrahymena malaccensis 436 | reverse complement strand
TCCACTAATTACTGAACAATTAGCAACAGCAGTCTAACAGACACCATTTTCATCAACACCATAGGTGTTAGCACAAGTCTTGCACTTGGTACTTGCTGTTCCACTAATTACTAAACAATTAGATACAGCAGTCTAACAGGCATCGTTTTCATCAAGGCCAAAGGTGTTAGCGCAAGTCTTGCACTTGGTACTGGCTATTCCACTAATTACTGAACAATTAGCAATAGCAGTCTAACAGGCATCATTTTCATCGAGGCCAAAGGTGTTAGCACAAGTCTTGCACTTGGTACTGGCTGTTCCACTAATTACTGAACAATTAGGAATAGCAGTCTAACAGGCACCATTTTCATCAAGACCAAAGTTGCTAACACATTTCTTGCATTTAGTACTGTCTGTTCCACTAATTAAATAACAATTAGCAAGAGCAGCCTAACATTTTAAGTTTTCATCAAAAGCATAGTTGTCATCGCACGTTATACACCTACTGCCATCACAATAAGCGCAGTTATTTTAACCAACTTGACATTATGCATTAATATATCCTGCAAATGCAAGGAGAACTAACAAACCAAAGTATTTATTCATTCCTTACTTAGTAATTTTAATTTACTTTATTGATATTTATTTGTTTTAAAAATTAATAATTTCTAAAAATTTTTCTACCTAATTTGTTTTGGTATAAATATAATGGGCAATATATGAGTGAAAGTAAAACGGAAACAGATTTTTTTAGCAAAAAAAAATTTTTTAATTATAATTTTAAATTATTTTGTATTAGTAAGTTAGGTAATATTCAAACAGTAAGAATAGCTTTTATTTCTTGATTTATTAATTTTTCTATTAAAGCTATTTTTAGAATTGATATCAGTGTTTATTTGGTTTAGTGTAAGAAGAATGTAGCTTTCAGTTAACTTAGTATCAGCTGAAGGATAAAAGATAAAATCTAATACTTACCTACAAAGGCATATTTTATTTGTTATTGAAACATTTTTTAAAGACAATTTTTATTTTTTTATGCTAGAAATAATGAAACATTCAAACAGAAAGAATAGCTTTTATTTCTAGATTAATTCGCTTTTTATTTGTAGCTATTTTTAGAGTGGATACTAATGTTTATTTGCTTTAGTGTAAAAGCAAAATGATTACCGTTTAACTTAGTTTTAGGATAAATGAATTGTGAGTTTTTGAGGATTCCTAAAATAGTAATTTCTCTTCATGCTAAAAAATCTGAAACACTCTATTGTAAAGACTTTAGTTTCAATTCAGCCAATAAATTGTTAGGATATTGAGTATGGAACTTTATAATGACAAATTTTATTAGGTAAAAAATTGTACCAGTATTAATTAAATTCATAATTAAACTTTTAATTGGATTAAAAAGCTAAATTATATTAAATTTTCTTTGTTTATTATGCTAGTTTATTTTTTAATTATAACGAAGATCTTTGGATAAATTTGGAACCTTAATTTATCTTCAGCAAAATAAATCAATCACTCTGGAAAAAAAGATGCACCACCTCAATGGTTAAAAAAATTAAGATAAATTTTATCAAAATTTATTCTATTCTTAATTAAACTTCGAAATGGAGATAAAGTTGTTTATGAAATATTTTAACGATGATAAATTGTTTTCGTTTTATATGGCTCACTTCTAAATATTTGGAATTTTAGTTTTTTAAAAGCCGTTCATCTATGAATTTTCTATATGGATTTAAGAATAAAAGTTATTAAGAAGGTAATTTGCAAATTAAAAATTTAAAATATATTTATATGTTTTTACTATAATTTGTAATAAATTACCTGATAAAGTTTATAAAGCTGAGCTAATTGTCTTAGGAATATTTGCATTGAATAAGTATAAATAAACAAGATTTTAAACAGTTAAACAAGAAACAATAATTCCAAAGCTTGAATTAGATCATATATTTTGAATCAAACTCATGCCAAAAATACTAGCAACTACTGTGGAAGATGATAATTGAGATAATTCTTTTATTTATGTTATTTTACTTTCTGTAAAAATGTTTGCCTCATAGATTAAATAAATTTATTAACTAGTTTTTTTATTTAAAGCATATCCCTTGTAGCAGCTACTACATTAATCTTGGCTATAGCACCATTACATATTTTACATTATTTATCACAGACTAAGCAGTATCATTCACTAAATAGAAATATAAAGTATATTGATATTTATTCTCATCACAAATATGTAAATATAGTTTTACATTTATATAATTATAATTATAATAATATTTTGATTCTATATAGTTGATCATTTTTTGCTGAAGACTTCTATTTCAAAAAAATCTTCAGTATGATGAATTGATTAATGAAATTATTGAGATATGGAATGGACAGAAATAGAAATTTATTAATAGATGCATAATGCATGTTAAAACTCTAATACCCTAAATATTTGAGTAAAAAAGATAATATTTATTTACTTAGATAAATATATTAAATTTTGTATCTTTTTCTGTACAATTATGTATTATTTCAGTAAAAAAATTCCTGCTACAGTCTCTTAAAGATGCATAATGCATGTTAAAACTCTAATACCCTAAATATTTGAGTAAAACGGATAATATTTACTTAGATAAATTTATTAAATTTTGTATCTTTTTCTGTACAATTATGTATTATTTCAGTAAAAAATTCCTGCTACAGTCTCTTAAAACTTTACTTCCTTTATCAATTTAAGGTGTTTTTAATTAAATAATTTGAGAATCAGATAAAAGATAAGGAGTGGTTTATGGTTCTTCCTTTATTAACTGAAGGTTGATATCTTATCATATTTTTATGATTTTATTGCCATTAGAAAGCAAAAAAATTTAAAACATTATTTCTATAACATAATTAGTAGATTAATATTATCCAGTTTTTATAGGGTACTATACAGTTTATTGAAATTCCTCATTTAACAAGAAAAGTAAAGCTCATATAATGAAAGGGATACATTATATAAATATATAAAGTGTATAAAATTTAAGAAATTAAATAGATAAGAGTGATTATGTCATTTATGTTCTATTTATATCAAGCAGAGTACATTTTTGCTTCAACTTATTTATTTATTTATTTATTAAAAACTAATCATACAAAAATGGTAAAACACTTTAAAAATATCTAATGAACCATAGATACCATAAAAGGATTTTTTAATTAAGCAGACAATATAATAGTTGAAAATATAAATGATAAACAATAATTATGTATTGATTTTAGTTAAAAGCTACCAAATTTTGTAAATTAAAATAAAGAACATTTAATCCTTAAAAATATTTATATTACATAAAAATTAATTATTTGTTTTTAATGAAATTCATTTAAATATTATTTTAGTGAAAGTCAATCAATTAACTTTATTATTTAATTTAATTTTAGATTTAAATTAAAATGTTGATTTATTTCTTTTCTTTTATAAAAACCATCCTACTTCCAAAATATGTTCATTTTAAATAATTTTAATCAAAATTTTTTGTGGAGAATATATTCTAAATTAAAAATATTTTATAGTTTATAAAATTAGAAAACAGTTGATATTGCAATTAGGAATTTCACAAAAAGAAAGTATCAATATATTTAAAAATTTAAATTTCTTTCTTTGTTTTTATTAAAAAAATAAAATTTTTTCTAAGCAATTTTATAATTATAGGCTTAAAAGAATTTAATTGAAATTAAAAAAAAATAATTTTTAATTGCAAATAATTTTATTTAGTAACATATTTTTAATACAAAGTTAATCTATAAAAATTTAATAATAACAAATATTCACTTTTTCTCAACCTATAATTAATTTTAGTTAGTTAAATTTAATTATTAATTTGAGGATTTTTTCTAAAAAATATCAATAACTTTATTCTTTTTTTAAGATTATTCTATTTCAATCTTTGAAATGCTTATTGAAGAATTCATGATTTAGACCAACTCTTATTCTTGTTATCTGAAATGTTTTTCTTTGATTTTTTTTCTTATAGCATCATAAATTTAAATAGAAACAGTTAATAGCATATACAAAGGTGAAATGAGTTATACAATTTAGAGGCTTATTAAGAAGGTAAGACTTAAGTTTTCTATACTTTATACATAATCTTAAATATTAGATTATTCGCAGAGGCTATTTAATATCATGTATTAAATTTATAGCAATACCCAGAAAAAATGACTAACAATAAAGTATATATTAGTCAATTTAGAAAAGAAAGGTTTAAAATATATTATTATAATAAGTAAGTTAATTCTTAAAATAATAGCTACTGAATTCACTGCTTTCCAGTTTTCGCTTAATTAAATGTAGCATGTAGGTAATAAAATTAACTCATAAACTAAATAGATAAGTATAAAATTTCTTCTAATTTTACAATCATAGATAGTCTCATTTAAAATCTTTTCTTTAGTTATTTCTTAAAAACCTAGATTAGAGAGATCTAAGTTTAGTTTATTGAGATATTTATATTGCTGTTGTAAAATGATAATTATTAAAGCGATGGATATCAGGGTAAAAAATAGTTTTATGGGTAGTTATTCTATTGTTTAATAAATAAAGAATTCTTTGATCTGCTAATTCACACCAATTACTAACATTTACATAACCAACTAAAAGTATTACACAATTAAAGAAGAGAATAAACTCTAATAGACTTTAATTGAAACCTATTTAACTTTTTCTTAATTTAACTTTTCTATGAGCATGAAAAACAAGAGAAATAGAAAAGAACAGATAAAAAATAAAACTACAGCTTAACCACAGTTTATAATTATATGAAAAGGAAGGTTCACTTCTAAGTACTTAGTATTCTAGTATTATATTTTTTTTTCATCAATCAACTTGCTAAAAGGGTTTAAGAACAATATTTATTGAGAAGGTAATTTGCCTACAAAAATTTAAAAAAATATTTTTATGTTTTTACAAATAATTTGTAATAAATTACTTGATAAAGTTTATAAAGCTGAGTAAATTGGTTTAGGAATATTTGCATTGAATAAGTATAAATAAACAATATTTTAAATAGTTAAACCAGAAACAAGAATTCCAAAACTTGAATTAGATCCTATATTTTGAAGCAAACTCATGGCAAAGGTACTAGCAACTGCTGTGGAAGAAAATGATTGAGATAATTATTTTACTTAAGTTATCCTGTTTTCTGTAAAAATGTTAGCCTCATAGACTAAATAAATTTGTTAGCAAGTGTTTTAATTCAAAGCATATCCCTCATAGCAGCTACTACATTAATCTTGTCTTGTGCTGTTACATGTTTTACATTATTTATCACAAACTAAGCAGTATTCATCACTAAATTGGAATAATAAATAAAATTAAGAATAAAAAAAAATTAGTATTAATTTACAAATAATATTTAATAAATATAATATTCATATTATATATGGGTAAGCTTATTTCGATTAACAATTATACCATTAAAATATAAAATTGTTAATTAAAAAGATATTTTATTTAAGCTTCACAAATTTATTAACAAAATTATCATCAAAAAATCAAAATTAAAAAAAACAAATTTCTTAAATAATTACTTTATGAAATAATTTTCATTTATGTTACATTTTTGACATGTTTAGTCTTAAAACAAATAAAGCTCTAAGCTTTAATTGCATTTTGTACATTAGTTTTCGCTTTATCCACTGCATTATTAACAAGAACTATGACATGGAAGACATTTATTTTACCTAATTTCAATAATTAAATATTAAAAATTATTTTTTTAAAATTTATTAAAATAAATAAAAATTAGCTTAAAACGTTATACTATAAATGCTCACAAATTAAGACCATGGGGTGGCGAATTTTTTTTTCCAAGAAAATACCATAAAAAGGTCTTAATTCAAAAATAAATATATTTATTTAGGTCTTATTTAATGAGCATTTACAATACATTTTAAAATAATAGTTAGTTGAAAAATTTATTACTAAATAAAATAACCATTTTTAGTATCACAATAACCACATGTTAAATCTGGTAATAAATAAAACTATGGTAGACAAATTTAGCATGTATGTTAATCACTGCACTTTTAGCAATTAGAAGGGCAAGGAAAACATTCATTCCCGTTTAAATAGTATTAATCATTACATTAACATTCATTTTTTACTTTAGTTGAGTTACTACAACATTCACATTTATAAATAATAGAATCTATTTTTGCAGAAGCAGGACAAGTTAGAGCACAAGTGTTATCTATTTATAAATAATAGCCATTTTAGCATTTTTAGCACACCTAATAATTTGTTGACCCACATTATGAACAATAATCTGTACATAAAGGAATTGCTTGATAAATATTAGAAATAGTACATATTTTCTCATATTGAACGAATATATTTCCCTAATTAAAATATATAATTATGAAAGAACATTTAAATAAAATAAATTACTTTCTTAAATTATATTTCTTTTTAAAAACCATAGTAATCTCGATTAGGTTTTATAATTTAATTATCAGAACTTAAAAAATCACTTTATAGATAGTTTAATTCTACTTCCATTGAATGCGGATTGTAATTAAATTTTAAATGTACTTAATCTTATTAAACTATTAATGAGTTCTTATTTTAAAAAATTAAATATTGTTTCTGATAAAATTTAAATATTTTTACATCAATAATAACTGTTGACTTAATTGAGGTAAGGGTTCTTTAAATTTTTGGAGATGTAATTAAAGGAGTAAAAGTATCTACATTTAGAAATCCAAATTCAGTAGAGTTACCAAATATTAACAGATTCATCTTTTATAAATTAATTTTGTTAATTAAAAATTTAGCATATTTTTTAATTTTACATCGTTAGATTAAATTACTTCAGAAAAAAAAGAAATTTGAAAATTAATTTCTATTTTTTATTTACAAAATTCAGAATTTCTGTTAAAATCTATCTAGCAAAGTATTATTTTTGAGTTGGGTGATTTGGCTTCGCTGTCAAAGATAAATATATCAAATTTTACCTTTATTTTTTAAAATAAATTCAATTATTTTATTTTTATTTTCTTTTTTAAAATTTATAAAAAATGTAATTTATTTTATTTTACATCTATTATTATAATTCCTCCTACGAAACCAAAATCAATCTTTTTCCCTTTGTAAAATAAAACATTAGTATAAAAGCCATAATCAAAAAGAAAAACATTGACTCCATGAGTTTCAACTAATTACTGATTATTAGAAGCTAAAACTCTATCCAAAGTTGTGTCTTAGAAAAAAATAAAAGGGCCATGATTATTCCTACAAAATAAGAAAAAGCTGTTTTCCTTTTAAAAAATAACAATTTTTAAAATCTATTTTAAATTTTCCAATAAAATAATTAAATTTACTTGTTTTTATATGTCTATTTCTTTGCAATCTACATTTTTTTGAACAAGTTCTATTTCATGGATAAAATTTTATTGATCATTATTTTTAATTGCTTGAATATCTATAATATTAAATTGTCTGTCTCCTTTCTTCATATAAATCTTATTATTCTTAATTTAAAGTTTTTAATAGGCATAAATTTTTAATAAATTAAATTACATCTACAAAATATGGTACAAACTATTTTTGATCGCTTTAATAGCCACTATTCATACAAATTCCTAAGTTATATGGCTAACTTAAATCACCTACTTCAGTAAAAAATGTTAAGTAACAATTTAATTGATCATCCATAGATATGACAGCATTTATTTCCTTTTTTATTAATCATCTTATATGAAAATATTAATATTAATGTGATTTACATCAATAGCTCTAGCATATTTAACAGTTTAAATTTAACATTAAATTATTTTTAAAAAGCAATAAGCTGCAAAAAAAATAATTTTTAACTGATATTATCTCATTCTAGTACTTTTTAAAGTAAAAATGAAATTGCTTTTTTTAATGTTACTTACTATTATTATTTTTTTTTGTTTCTTATAATATTATTGAAGATTTTTTTTCCTTTTATTTTTTCAATTTTAAGTTTGAAAGTAATATTTTTTATTATTGATAAAAAAATAATAAGTCAATAATTTTTATAAACTCTGAAATATTATATAAAGTATTAGCATAGTAAACAATAAAGTTAGAAAAATCAAAATTATTAAAAGATATTAAGTTTTTTATTAAGATATGTTCTTTTTGGATCAAATGGTTCTATTTAATTAATGAGCTAGTGGTGTTAAATTAATATACTTTGGCAAGAAAAAATTTTAGTAGACTGAAATAATTATTTTGTGTCATTTAATTTATCAATATTAAATATACATATTTGCTTGTAAACTAAAATTATATATTAATAAATATTTTTCAACAAACTATAGATATATGTCATTATAAAACCTCCATTAGTTTTAGTTAACAATAAATCAAGAAATTAATGAAATTATATTATTAAAATTCATAAGTAAGTCTTTATACTTTTAGCAATTAGTAGAAACAGAATTTAATATATAATTTTTCAATTATGCGCTAAAATGATAAATGATCTTTTACTTTTAGTTGATTAAGTTGATAATAAAAAAGCATAAAATATTGAATGTATAAATTACTAAATTTATTATACCAAACCCTATCATTAAAAACATATATTACTTAATTTACAGGCTTAACTTGATTTCAAATAAAAAATATTAAATTAATTTTGATATTTAAGAATATATTAAAATCAGATATTGGACTAATAAATGAGAAAATTAATTAATTTCTCCTCTTTTATATTTAAGATTATTTCTTTCTTTCTTTCACTTATTTTTAAAAACAGATTTTATAGATAATTCAATATAAAAAGTAATATTATTTTGGTAATATTAACTAGCTTAATAAAGCTAAAAATAACTTAGTAAATTGATCAAATAAAAATTCTTGTATATTTAATTTATTATTTATTTCAAAATTTATATTGATGTATTTAATTGGTCATATTGTATTTTTTATATTTTTTTTTATTTATTTATTATATAAATATTTGATTTTTTAATTTTATTTAGTTATTTATAGTATCAATATTTGATTTTTTAATTTAATTTATTTTTATTTAAGTTTTTTTAATATTTTATTTATTTATTTTTTTTTATTATTTTATTTATGTTTTTTATTTGTTTTAAGAAAGGGCTGATTTATTTTTTTAAAAAGAGAAGGGCTGATTTTTTTATTTTTTTTAAATATCTTAATATTAATCTTAATGTTTTATCTTAGATTTATCAATTCTTAATTCTTAGTTTATATTCTTTTAATCAATCTTATACTTAATTTATAGCTTAAATCTTTAGCTTAGCATTTAGTAGTCTATCTTTATTTGTCTTGTTACCTATGGGAAAGAGAGGTTTAAATAAATATTTTTATATATAATTGGGAAAAAGATGAACCTGGGGATGAAAGCATTACAATTGGTTTAAAATAATCCGAATATTTAATACTTAGAGCGATTTACTTTGAGCTACGAAATCTACTTGATTTTTATTTTCCGAGCAATACATTTTTAACCGAAATGTATAATATCTTTTCATTAAGAAGGCGATGAGCATTTACGAAAGCTTATGAGGCTTCCTGTGATGATAAAGGGAATGAAAAACTTGTTTGGATCATCACGTGTAATACCCCCTAAAATGAAACACCTTATAAAAACTTATTGGATGGAAGGAATTTTGGATGGATTAAAAATTTAATCTTTTGATTTCGCTCTCAATTTGATAAAAAGCAATAAGTATGTCTATGATCTTCATTCTTAAACCGCTCATAAAGTCATCTTGTCCAGGTTACGTGGCTATCGCAATGCTAAGCTTCTGTGTTTATCTTTTAGCACTAGCATTTCTCCATTTCAAAAACTTCTCCCTTTGTAAAAGCTAAGCTAAATTTGGTGGATTTAGCTAAGGATTGCTTTGTGAAAAACTTTTTGTTATAGGGAGGAAAAGCACTTCCAATAGATCCCCTGTATTGGAAATAATTTGTGCTTTTAATTAATTATATGATTTTAGAAACATAATTTCCAATATTTATTTCAAATTTGATTTTCTTAAAAGCTGTTAATTAATTTTTTTTTGAAATAAGCAATAACAAAAATGAAGTTAATAAAACAATATTAATATTATTCTTATTGATGAAATATTTTAATTAAGTTAATAAAAATATCTTTAACAAATAAAAATAAACATTTTCAACTAAAAAAGCTTTTAAAAATTAAATTGAATTATCAACATAAAAAATAAATACTTTTATTATTTATTATTTAATCTAATTTTGCACAATCCCAATAAATTTAAAATTATTTTATTCTGTTAAAAAAATATTTTGAATAAAGTGTAATTCTAATTATGTCAGTAAATAGATATTAAAAATAATTATAATATTTTTTTATATTAATTTATTTGCAATGCTAATTATTATGAAACTTAACAAATTTAAATGCTTCTTAAACGATAAAAATCACTTATTCCCACTGATTATAAAAATTATATAAAATATTAATTAGGGCCTTTATTGTTTATTAAATAACCTTCTCTTTCTAACTAAAGTTTATTAAAAATTATCGATTATTAGTTGAAAATACTATAATAAGGAAATGGGAGATGATATAATGAAATGTAATCAATCATTTAGCTATCAAAAATTTAATGTCTAATTTATTGTTTGCTATATAAAGAGGGGATAGGAAATTATAAGGGTCTTATGATATGTACAAGACCTAATGATAAAATATAATAAGCTGTAGACAGGTGAACATTTATTTTAGCTTAGCGATGGTATTTATATTTTTATAAAAATTAGACCATTTGTTTCAAGAGTTGAGGCTTAAGAATAGCTTGGTTTAAACCCTGCTCCTAGAATTCAAATGAACAAGCCTATCAAAAGTTGTTAAATTTTCAAGATAAAGCTTTTTTTAAGATTTAGTATTTTTATCCGATATAGGAGTTCATTATGTATTATCAAAACACAAACAATGGCTTGAAGGCTATAAAAGAACAATTAGAGATTAAATTTAATCTAAAAATTAATAGTTTTTAGATAAAATTGACAGATAAGATAGAGTAATATTTTATTATTATTAAAAATAACTAATATTTATACTTTTTTATACTTAAAATGATAATTAGCTGAGGTAGCAATCAATTAACTTGATAAACAGAAGAAGAGAACAACATTTATAGTAAAGTCAATAAGCAGATTTCTAATCATAAAGCTAAGCAAATTAGTATCAATACGAAAATCACTCATAAAATTAGAATAATAACAATCAAAGCTATAACGATAATAGCATAGATATCAATCCTGATTAGTTGGAAAAGATACTGAGCGAGCCAGTTTAACAGAAATATGAAAATGAATAATAATATTAATAAAATAATCATATATAAAAAGCAAGACCATAAACTAGTGCTTTAAAGAAAAATGTAAAAATGGATTTTAAAAAAATAAAGATATTATAATAAATAATTTTTAAAGAAAAAAGAAAAGCCAGCATGGGCAAAAACAGAAAAGCAACTTGAAGAAGAAGATATTTAGGAATGCGATGATCTACTTAATTTTGCAAGTAACCTAGATTATGATAAATACATAAATGATCTTGAGGTATAAAGTATGGTAAAAGCTATCAAAGAAAGAGTAAGTGAGTTAAAATCAAATCCTTCTCTTTATGATTCACAAATTAAAACTGATAAAGAATAATAAGCCTAAAAAATGAAAGAATACATAGATTTAGTTGATGAAAAAAGAACTAATAAAGGAGAAAATAATATTAATAATGAAGGAAAAAGTAATGCTTCTGCTAAATCCAGATGTAAGTTTTAATAATTCTATCTTTGTATTTTAAAACTTTCTGTTTTAAAAATAGTAACTATGCAAAGTATAAAAGAAACAGTAGAAAAAATTAAAAACGAAGGTAAAGAAGAATGGGATAAATCAGTAATTAATTTAATTCATCTATTTAAAATAATTTTAATTGATTTATTTTTAAAGACTACATTAGGAGAGTAAAAATATAAATCTAATATAGAAGAAAAGTTAGTTAAACACTTGGCAGAAGACATCCTTAAAAATAATAAATATTTAAGAGGCATTCATTCCACTAATTCAATAAAATAAATACTAATAGGAGAAGCTAAAAAGCATTTTGAAGATAATAAATCTCCAAGTGCTCAGCTAGTTTGATTTTTAAAAGTTTTATAATATTTATAAATATAAATTCAATTTACCTGCATTAAAAATCAGCAAAATTATTTTTCTGTTTTTCTTGATAAAAATCCTCTAAATAAATAATATTTTTTAACTAAAGTTTGATTCAATTAAACAAATAAATATTTTATTTTTAAAATTGAGTTATATGTTATAAATATCAAATTAATATCAATAAAATAAATTACTTATTCAAAAGATAGTTAATTTGTTCATTTTTTTTGAAATTAAATCTTCATATAATTGATTGTAACTTAGAAAAAAATTTTTTTATTATTAATATTTAATATTTTTAATAAAAATTAATATTCATTTTATGTTTAGAAAAAGGTGTTTCTAAATCAAAACTACATATAAATATCCTAAAATGTATTAAAAATAATCTATTTTTAACTTTTTCAATAATTTTTCAATATTTTAAATTAATATTTAAGTTTATATTCTTACAAGAATTTACAAGTTTTATCACGAAGAAACACCAAAATTAATATTAACTAATTCAGTAACTAAATTTTAAAATAAACCAAAAATCTTAAATATTCTAATAGAAATTTGGTAAAAATGACAATTATTCAAAAAAATATGTAGTAAATATAATGAATGTATTAATCTCTTTTTATAAATTAAATTTTGGTTTCAATTATTTATCAAATTTTATTTTGATGAGCGCTTTGATAGATAAATAAGGAAAATTTTATATTGTTTTCATTAATGGAAAATATTTTCATTCTTGCCAATATACTTCTTTGAATTGATAATTAAAATTAAATTTTTAATATTAAAAATAATTTTAACGTTTGCTCAATTAATTAAAATAAATAAATAAATAAATAAATAAAATCAACTGTAGTTTTGTTTTTTAAATAAATCTCCGTAGTAAATTTCTTATTCATCATCAAAATTATTGTCTTTTTCATCATTTTTTTATTTTTAAATTGAGTTAATTGATTGATGTTCATTTAAAGGTGTAATATTTGGTATCGAAGCATACTTCTAACTTATGATATCAGCTATAGAATTTATACTTTTTTTGTAATTATTCAAGCTGGCTGTTTATTTTGAATTTTGTTAGTTTAAGAAACTGTAATTAGGAGTTTGATTTTCTATTTCACTCTAGCTTTTTTATTCACTCCCATTTTAAGATTCTGGGAGTAGTTCTGGAAGAGGGTTTTTCAAAAAGACTTCCCATAGCTTTTATTCATCGTATTTATAGGGTAATAAGATCATGAAATGGACAACTCTCGCTATTTCAAATATTTATCTCATTTCTTCATCCATTTATATTTCTGAATATTTAATAATTGATCGACTCCATGGACTTGCTCTATAGTAGAATAAGTACTTTTTTAAAAAAAATTATAATTAAGTTATTATTAAAATAAATTTATTTACTCTAACTAATTCATGGTTGTTATTTTTTAAGGCATAGTATAAGGCAGTCTTATTAGTTGAGTCAATAATATCTGGATCAGAGAAATATTTTAACAAGACCAAACTTGCCTCTAAGTTATCATGATAAGCTGCTATTATAAGTCCAGTTTGATTCAGCTTTTGATTAGTTTTAATTTCAATTTTAGAATAAATAAATAATTTAATAAAAAATTTACTTCATTAAAATCATTAACATGATATTAATTTTATTTCAAAACTTCTTCTATTTATAAAGAAGTTCCATTTTTACAAAGATTCAAAAAAATATAAGCTCCTGGCCTTTCATACGGATTGAGAGGAAATATCTTCTTTTCTACAATCTTTTAATTTACAAAAAAAATTTAATTTAAAAATATTTTTATATTAAAATTTACTTCATAAATGTTTATATTAAGGTGTTTGACTTTTTATAGGTATTTTACTAAATTTAAACGGATTTTCATTAATTTAGATGATTTAAATTTCAAAAACGGATTTCTTCCAAAAACTATTCCTTGTTCATCAAATATCTTTTTAGGTAGCTTTTATGAAATACCTTTTTATTTTCTTCTTTCTTTTTTCAAGTTAACTTTTGTGATTTTCTCACTAGGAACTAAATATTTATATTTATCTAATAATACTGATTGTTATTCTTTTTCTAATTAGGGGTCGTTGTTTGTTGGGAATAAACTGTTTAACAGTTCTTAGCTTTTCTTTAAGTGTTAAATTATAATAGTTTTTGATCTTTGTCCTAAACTTTATTGACTTAATTAGTTTTAAGTACCTGTTTCTGGGATATGAGCTAAAGAACTATTAGTATACGCCATGTTTCTTGTTGTTTGGGAACCCTATGTATGTTGTTTTATTTTTATAATTTTTCTGTTAGTATTTGTTAAGCTACCACTTGCTAAACGAATTTAGGGCTCTGAAGATATATTTTAGTTTTTTGAATGGGATTTACTTCTTAAAAATCCTATAAAAGCTTAATTTTCTTCTTACTCTAACTGCCTCATTTTTAAGAAATATGTAAAATCAACATTTTTAGGATTTTTTGTAGGAGATTGATTAGTTTCTGATTTAGATGGTAGATCTTACAAGTTACTTCCTATAATTTAATTGTAAGAAGAAAATCTTATTGTTGATTCACCGCGATTTTTTATAGGACTAATACTTTTAATACCACCAATTATAGGTGAAGGTTCAGTAATAGAATTAAAAGAATTTTTTTCTTGAATTGTCTGCATTACTTAGTTTGAGTACTCATCATTAAGAGGTATGTACATGTTTGATTATGGGGAGTTTGCATTGTTGTATTAAGAAGACTGTTACTTTACTAAAGAAATTTATTTCATTTCTAATAAATTTTAAGTTTGCTGATTTATTAATGAGTTTATTTTTTTAGCCTTTAAAACTGAAGAAGAACCTTGGCTTTTTTAAGAATTAAATTAGCCAGTTTATTCATTTTATTTTAAAAATTCATTTATAGAAATGAATTAATTTTTGCTCATCTTAGAAACTAAATTCGTAATAGTTCCAGGTGTACGAGGTGTCTGATCTCTTGAAGAGCAACGACTTGATGGTTACTGGCTTTCTTATAAATGATTACTTGGAGAATTATATGCCTTACTATTAGATTTATTCCATAAAAAATTAGAAGTATTATTATTTCCTAATACCATACTAGGAGTAGCTTCATCAGTTAATAAATGTTTGTTTAGTAATTCCTAATTTAATTTTTGTTATTCCTTTTTAATCTAGCTATCTAACATTTATTGATTAAACTTATCACGAATCTGTTAGTTAATTTAGTTTTACTAATTTAATTTCTGTAAATGCTTTTAAAGATGACCATTAGGTTCCACATCAAACTTTCTACTGTATAAAAGTACATTTAGATTTTTATCAGCTAAAAAGTTAGCAAACATTTTTCTTTCATTTTCAGTTACACCCAAAGTTCTTTTACCAGTATTAACATCAAAATACACAGGTCTCTCTTCAGGATCTACTTTCTATTAGTTTAAACAAATTTAAGCATTACTTACATTTTATTAATTTTGATTATTTTCTTGATGAGTAGTCTAATTTACTTTCCCAATATTTTCTTCCTCAAGCATTCTATTTATACTAAATTAGCTTCTTTACTATTAAGAAGCACTATTTGATCTTTTTTGGTATAACTATTTATTTATTTCCTTAACCTAGTTAATCATATTTTATCTTGAGAATGTACTATAAACCCAAGGACTTTCATCCTGCATATTTTTTTTAAGCTGTTCTATTCCTTAATTTTTTATAGAGGATTTGTTGTGATGAATAGAATTACTTGCAGATTAAGTAAATTAGCGATTTAAAGTAGATTTGTCAGTTTCTTCAAAAGCAACAACATTTTTATGCTATTAGCTCTATTATACTTCCGAGCCGTTTATTCCCTTAGAAACAATTGTAACTGCTTTATCAATATCATCTGAATCTTAAAATTCCTTTAATTAAACTAAAGCACTAGATAGTTGTTACTTTAAAGCTTTTGGTTGGCTTTTACTGGATATCATTTTAAAACTACTATTATTCTTCTATTTTTTTTGCTCTATTGCCTTTTCATTTTCCTAAAACATAACCATTCTGTATTTGAGACACTCAAAATTACGAGCTGATCCTTTGGTTGTAAATTATGCGCCCATATTTTTATTCAAAAATTTTGGTTAAATGTTTAGATTTTCTTATTATATTTTAGAAGTGTTAGCTGCTTAAGAATTTATATTTTAAGCTATGTTAGATTAATCTAAATGATGCACATTTGCTTGCTTAGATAAATTATTGATGTTAGAGCAAGATTAAGATTTTGTTTTACAAGATTCATCACCAGAAAATTTACGCTTACAATCTGAGCGAAAAGTAGTCCTATTCATATAATTATTTTCATCTCTTTAAAAAGTGTTTTGCTTAGCTTCCTACTTTCGAATTTCCCTCATAAAGAGCTAAGCAGTTGGATCGAATGGGTTTTTCTTGACAGTCTTTTTTAATTTTGTGAGCTCTTTGCTTGTATAGAGCGAATTAATGTTCAATTATGGTTCTTTTTTAATTTGTTCTGCAGAGGAAGACCTCTATGGAATACTCTTGATTTTATTTGCAGAAGAAACTCTGCTAAATATGCCTATTTATGATTCTAATTTGGATTCAGAATTAGAAATTTTAGCATTTTTAAATAACTCCATTTGGAGATTTGATATTTTTGATGAAAATACAGAATTAAGAAAACTATCGAAAAATAATTTGAATTTACACTTTTAACAAATTAATTTTTTTTACAACTTTAGTACCTTACATTAATTAAGAAGTAATAATATTTAAGATAAGCATTTACTTTTGTGCAAATAGTCTTTACAAAGATCAAATATCGAAATTCAGGGAGCTCTCTAATCAATAAATAGAGAGTAATTAAACAATGCACAATTTACATTATACATAAATGAAAGACCTAAATGAATTAATTAAAAATAATTCATGCTTTCTAAAAATATTTGATAATTTTTATAAAAATGAAGAATTAAGAAAACTATCGAAAAATAATTTGAATTTACACTTTAAACAAACTAATTATTTTTACAGCTTTAGTACCTTACATTTATTTATAAGTAAAAAAATTTAAGATAAGTTCTTAATTATATACAAATAGTATTTATAAATATCAAAAATCGAAATATTGAGATATTTTTAATTGATAAATAGAAAGTAATTTAACAATCTACAATTTACATTATATAAAAATGTAAGACCTAAATGAATTAATTAATATAATTCATACTTTCTAAAAATATTTGATCATTTTCATGAAAATACAGAATTGAGAAAACTATTGAAGCATAGTTTGAATTTACACTTTAACAAGATAATTATTTTTTTACAGTTTTAGTACCTTACATTTGATTATAAGTATACAAATTCAAGATAGGTTCTTAATTTTATACAAATAGTATTTATAAATATCAAAAATAAAAATACAGAGATATTTTTAATGATAAATAGAAGGTAATTTAACAATATACTAGCCACACTACATAAAAATTTAAGACCTAACTAAATGAACTAATTAATATAATTCAAGATTTATAAAAATACAAAGCTATTCTAAATTACTTGATTTGATTAAGTTTTGATATCTTTAATACTATTTAGTAACAATTTCGAAATTTAAAAAATTTAAGCATTTTGAAATTAGAAATATTTTACGAATTTGTGAATGGAAAAGGTTTGAATTTTTTGTAGCGTTTTTTTAATTATTATTATTATAAGAAAATTACTTACATTTATGAATAACTTAACAAATTAGATTTGATGATATAAACTCTCTACAATTTTAAGATATTATTTCGAAATTATATATTTTTTGATAAATTAAACATCCTTTTTACTGATTAAAAATAAATATCAATGAGCAAAGTAGTATAAAAAGCAATAAAGACTGCTATGGTTACAGGTGCAAGTAGTGGAATAGGACTAAGTACAGCTAAATATTTTTGCGAAAAAGGAGTAAGAGTAGTAGCAAATGGATTAGATAAAGATATTCAAAGTTTTAAGCATAATTTGCTTTAATATAATCAAATTGATCTTGCAAATGAGAAAGAGAGAGCAGACTATCTTAAAATGGTTTCCAGTTAATACTAAGGAGTTGATATAATAGTCAACAACGCTGGAAGATTTGATTTTCTTTCTATCGAAGATACTACAATGGAAATATTTTAATCCCAAATTGAAATCAATTTGAAGGCTCCTCTTGCTTTAATACAACACTTTCTCCCTTACATGAAAAAATAAAAATATGGAAGAATAATTAATATCTCATCTTAAAAAGGTATTTAGATTATATTTTTAACATAAAAGTAATAAATTTTCATTTTATATAATATCAAAGGTATTAAAGGTGGAGCTTACCACTCCGCTTACTGTTCTACAAAGCATGGAATAGTCGGGTTAACTAAAGCTGTTGCTCTCGAACTAGCATTAGATGGAATTACTTGTAATGCTATATGCCCAGGATGGGTATCAACTCCTCCTGTTATGGGAGAAATTTAAAAATTAGCAGATCAAAACAAAATTTCTTTAGAAGAATAAGTAGTCTTATTTTTAAAAGAAAGAAAGGCTGCAAACACAATACTAACTAAGCCTGAAGATATAGCTGCCACTATATACTTTTTAACAACAGATTCTGCTTCTTAAATTACAGGAATAACTTTATCCCATGATTCGGCAAATTCAGCAGATTGAAGCTATAATGTAAGCAACTAAATATGACATAAAAAATTTTTAATTAAAATAAATTAAGAAATAAATAAATATCTTATAAATAAAAATATCTTGAAAATAAATTTAAATAAAAATTAATGATATTAATTCAGCTATTTATATTTGAAAAATAATAAAAATAATGTGTAAACAACAAAGATACTTCTGGAATTGAAATTACTTATTTTAATACATAATAAATTATATCAAATTAACAAAATTATATGTTATATGAAACATATTTACTACTATTTTCTGGCATACCAATCACATATTGGTAGGATTAACAAATAAAAAAACTTCTTTCTTTATATCTAAAATAATTATAATTATTAGATAATAAAAATGATCTATCATAAAAAAATTAAAAGATAAATTGCTTTTCATTTTAAATTTAAGCCAAATAAAAAAAAAATGTTTATAAATTTAAATAAAACCAATTTAAAAATTAAAAAAAAATGAATAATTTTTACTTAAATTGATCTTTATTTGTTAATTTTTAAAATCAATTAGACTTTTAATTTTAATTTGAATTTAACTTAAAAGATAATTAATTCTTCAATATTTTAATAAATCTATCATTAAATTTAAGCACTTTTAACTTTTGAATAATCAAATCATTTTCAACAACTTTACTTAATGAAGGAAGAAGTGCATTAGACATGTAGGAGGTGATTTAATTTGATACTAAATTAAGGAAGTAAGTAAATATCATAATTATTTATTTTAAAAATAATTAAGAAATAAAATGATGAAATTTATACATAGATAAGTTTGTTTTTTTTTTTAAATTAATTAATTAAATATTTTTATATATATTATGGTAAAATTTAAAATTAAATTCAGTCCATTTATATTGTTTCTACATAGTTGCAGGGGAAGTATCCAGTTTAATTTTTACAAATACCGTACCACCATCCTTTCTTTTTGTTTTTTTATATTACTTGTATTTGATCTCCTTGATTAAAAGAAAGTTCATTTTCCTTTTTATTTATTTAATTAATTTAAATAAAAAAATGTTTATTTTAAATAATTTATTTTATACATTTCTTCTTTTGTATTCATATTTAGCTATTACTAGATTTGTAGAAGGTTTGCTAGTGAATAGACTATGCTCTGAATAGTTAAATTCAGAGTCTTCGTCTAAATTAGCTTGGTCATCTGCTTCTGTTTTTACTCTTCTCATAGCATCATAGCTTATATTTGGATGCTTATCATCGTTTTAGAATAGAATCTATGACATCCTTTCTTTTCCATAAATTTATTTATTAACTTTCTTTAAACTATTATGTGTGTTAGATTAGTATAAACTTCTTTTTGAGTTTTCTTATGAACTATTAAAGCAAGGTGAGAGTTTACTTATTTCTATTTCTTTGTCAACTTTTTAGTTAGAATCTATATTTTTCATATTATTATCATTTTTATTGTATTCTTATTATGGTTGTTGTTATTATTATTATTATTATTATTGTACATTTATATTTTAGTTCTAATTCATATTTTGATTATAGTTAAATTAATTTAAAGTAGGAGGGTTTGAGTGATGTCTGTTATTGTTTACTTTAGCTTCTTATTTGAACATATGGGTTTTGTTATCATTTTCTTTAAATTCTTAAATCTAGAAGAATTACTAACTTTAGCATTTTTAATGAGGATTACTATTGTTGATCTGTAATTTTTATTATTTTTACTAGTGGATTTAAATAGCTTCTTGCATGTTTTACTTTAATTGCTAACCATTAGCAATAATTTAATTATTCATTTATATATAACCAGCATATACATTTTAGTTGTTAAGGTTATCATAATAATTTTATGATAGCTACTGATTATTCTATTAAACTAGAGAAAAGTTATTGAAATTATCTCCTGATATTTATTACTAATAAAATCCACCCTGGTTTTAGGGTTGTATTGCTGATAGAGTATCGAAATTTTAAAATTACTAGTTTTGTTGTTAATTTGTCATTTGTTATTCAATTGAAGTTGGATTCACTTAAACTTAAAAGCTGAAACTGCTTTAATTATTTTTAAATTTATTTTGATCTTCTTCTTAAAATTATGGTGGAGACAAATACTACATATACTATCCATTTGTATTCGTAATATTGCCATTATTATTTTACTCAAAATCTTATTAAGAAAATGTTTATTGCCCAATAGGTAAAAGATTACATAAATTTTAATTGTTTTCTTTTTCCAAACCTGAAGCAGATTCCATAGAAAGATAGTTTTTAGCTCCATAATCGTTAGAATTGCTGTTTGCACTTATATGTCTACTGTGAGCTTTTCCAAAATTAACTTTTTTAATCAAAATATTTTTAAAATTAAAAATAAATAAATAAATAAATAAATAAATAAACAAATAAATATAGAAATACATGAATTTGAATTATTTGTGGTATCTAGGCTAGAATTCTTCTTTTGATGAATTGATGAAAGTGCTTTTAAGACTCCCTTTGGGCTTATTAACTAATCACTGTTCCTTAATATATTACTTGTCTTCATCTTCATAATATGCAGATCAAGTTCTGTTCTAATTTAATTTCCATGCTAAAAAGAAAAAAATTACAATTTATTTATTTATTTTGAGAAAAATTAATTTACTTCAGTTAATAAATTTTGCATGTTCATATTAACAACAAAAGGATTTATTTTTTGCATTAAATCTTTCAGCTTTGCTTGCAGCAAGTTAAAGAATATGTTTTAAGCTTTTAATTATAAAATATTATTATTATTTACAAGAAATATGTTAAATTTACTTTCAAACTAAGGTTGCTACTATTCTCTCGTTTCATAAGACTTAGAAATAAATGACACTTCAAAAATATTAACTATTAACTACCTATTTATGAGTTTGTAAGGATTATTTATTTTATGAGTTAGAATAAAATGTTTAAATTACTTTAACTCATCCTCCATTTAATAAGAGTTAGATTACATTTGAATCAGTTGTTAAAAATTTCTCATTTCATTAATTTTTTCCTTCAATTATTGCTTGCTCTCTTCCCTTTCTTATATTATAGTTTCTTTGAGCTTCTCTATTTCTTTTTCATACTATTACACTTTGTTGGATAAATTTTATATCTCTGCTCCAAGGGCTTGCTAAGTTGCTTTTTAAAAGTAATAAAAAAATTTCTAATTATGCAAATGTTAATTAATTCGTTTAAAATTACCTAACAAATTTTTGTTTTGCTCTATTAAATTTTGAATTTGCTAGGTTTCAGTTTATTAAAATAGTATTGTATCTATTATATCTTCAACAACTTTTATATTTTAATTTGACTTGTTTTCTCCATCTTTACTACTCCCGCTGCTGTTTCTGGGTAAAGTTAGACTCATTAAATTGATAGATGTATTGTTTTAAGTTGTTGATTGAATGTTATTTTGGTTAGCTTGCTAATTTGTATTCCTATTTGAGGATTCTTTATTTATGAGATGCATATTTTATTAAATTAATTACTACTGCTATTTGACTTAGTTAAAGCTATTGTTATTACTCCCTTAATTTCCATTCCCATTTGAAGGTGTCAGATGAAAAGAGCTCCTATCAAAACTCTAGTTTTGCTTGTTATAGCTAATTCTTGTTTCAATAGATTACCTTAGTGTAGCGTTACTATTATTCCCAAGATTTAGAGATTATCTATTGAATATTTTAGATGGCATTATCTTTACTGGAGAGGGCGAATCATTATTAGTATGAACAACTATACTATTGTCATGTTGATTACTTTGCTAAAAGTGATTACTAATTAACTGAGTAGACTAATTAAAGAACTGATGAGTATTAATTGTGCTATTTGGCTTTTAAGGTAATCCATGCTGCTTAGATGAAGTTGTACTTGTTGGGTATTAGTCAGTGATTTAAATATTTTATGAGTTTTGAGTTAAATAAGCTTTGAATGTAGGAATATTTTTTGTAGAAAAATTTGAATTTTCTTAATTAGGAGAGACATCAGTATTCAGAATATTTCCATTACTATTTGCATTAAAGCTGGTTGTATCGAATGAACTTTTTACATTAATGTACTTTGGTCTTTTATTTCCATCATGACTCGTATTAACAGCATTATATGGATTACAAGTGCCTAGTATTGAATTGTTTTATTTTTTTTTCTTGGCTAGCTAGTCTAAATAATTCTAGTTTGTATACTAAGGCTAATATTTTTAGCTATACCCTAAACCTACGCTCCTATTGTTAACTGAGCCAGATCTGTTAACTACAGTATTAAGTTTTTATCTTGTTTGATTCATATCTAATATATGAGAATATTCAAAAATTTAGATTATTTTTTAAATGAATGAATGATATCAATAAAATCTTATTTGCTTATTAATACAAATTAGATTGTTTTCTAAACACTCTTTTTCTTGTTTATTATTGATAAGTATGCAAATTAAATCACTAATATTCAATTCAATTCAAATTTAATTCAATACGCTGGTTTATATTAATTTTTTGATGATATTTATCAAATAAATAATTTTGAATATATCAAACATATTTTGAATTACTTTTTAAACAGACACTCACTCACTTATTCATATATTCATTCATTTATATTCTTTGATAGTTAATTTTAATATTTTGAATTTTTAATATCTAAATAACATTTTAGTAAAAATATCTTTTATCTAATTTAGGTATTTGTCTTGACAAAATATTTTAATTAAAAGGATTAATTAATCAATTATAAAAAATATCTACGACATTATGTTAAACTTAGATTTGAAATTTAATAATTAATTTAAATTTTTATAAAATTAAATTTTAAACAATTTTAATATAAAACCATTTATTTAAAGAAAATAAACAACCAATCAATTTATTTTGGCAATAAACAAATTGAATGATCAATTTTCTTTTTTAATAAATGTAGATTACTTATTTAAATATTGAAATTTCATATCGGAATGTATTTAAATGGATTTATTATTATTGTTTTATATTCAAAACTCTTGAGAAATATTATTATAACTTTTAGCTTTTTATGCTTTGCTTTATTTTTAATCTTATTATTCAAACTCAGCCTTTGTTTCTTCACTTTACCATTTAATAATATATTTAAAATCTTAAAATCCTACTTATCCATCATCATCTTTATCTGCTCTTTCAAGCATTTCAATTAAATCTTCGTCTTCTACGTCTTCTCCTATTTCTTTAGCAATGTTTCTTAACATTTAAATTGTGATTTTACTCTTTAATATATTTTATTCCTTTTTTTATGATTTTGATTGCTATTTTTTGTTCGAAGATCTGAATGTTACTATCTCATCATCATCATCGTCTTATAAAAATTTCTAATTTCCTAAATCTATAAAATATGAAAACGCTTTTTATAAATCAGCGTCTGAATCATTTTCAGCAATATTAGCAAACATCAAGTTCATAAATTCTTCAAACTGTTTTACATGATTAAAAATAAAGATAAATATGTAATGAATAAGACTAACTAAACGAAGTATTACTCCAAGTTAACCATCTCCATTTATATCGATTGCTTCAATGATTCTATCTAAAGTAACATCATCTTCTTAAACAAAACCTAATATTTGCATAGCTTCTTTAAGTTCATCGTAAGATAAGGTGCCACCTTTATCTTTATCAAACATATCAAATGTTTGCTTCATTTCAACAATTTGGTCAATACTAAACCCTGACCTTTCATATTTTCTTGGATTAAAAATAACTTTGGATGAATTTTGTAATACAGAAGATTTTGGTTAATTCTAAGTTTATTAGATTGAAGATGAATAAGCTGAAGATAAACGATTAGGCTGAGCAGTAGGAGTATCCCTAAAAGTAAAAAACTCATTTCCGTTATTATTATTCATGGCCTTTTTAGAAAAAAATAGTTAATTTTTATAGTTAGATATGCTAATAAGTAGTAATTTTAAACTGTAAAAACTAATATAATTAATTATCTATGATTATAAAAAAACTCAAGACTGAAAAACTCACTCAAATATTGATATTAAATTAAAAAATATTTAGAATAAAAAAGTAAACGCGTTTTTAAAAATTAATTACTGATATACTTCGCTAAATATTTGCAATTATCGCAAATTAAACAATGTAAATATTTAATGCAGTTTGGATTATTAAAAAATGGAGTGCTGAATAATGAAATTGATTATTTAAAATTTTTAATAAAATTAAAAGGTTCTTTTAAATTCTAAATATAAACATTGACTTTGAAATGTATTGAAGTTAAATTTTTAATAATTGATAAACATAGATAGTGAGTGACGTAACAAAGGAGTATTATTTAAATTAATTGATTAATTAATTCATTTATTAATTGTAAATTTGATTGTTGTTATAAATAGCATATAGAAAAGAGGGAGAAACCCTGAATCGTTTGATATAAATAAAAATAGCTTAATACTAATTTTTAATCCAAATATATCTAATTGTAATTTTAAATTTTAGGAAAATTTATAATTTTAGAGTTAGTGAGTCTGTCTTATTTATTAATAACTAATTAATATTGATAGATATTTGAATAAATTTATTGTTATTAACATAAAATTTATTTTTACTTTTTATTTGACTTTAATCCATCTTAATTCAAATATTACTATTACTATTAATGCTATTATATTATTATTGTTATACTTGAATTTATTGCTAACTATTTTGGTTGTACATTTTTTTCCTTAAAATCGAAACTTCTTCATATTGAAGCTTAGCTAATTGGACTACTTTTTCAAATGAAGAGGCCTTAAAAATATCTTTCAAGGCTGTTATTATTTAAGAATTAATTAATTCTTATTTCTTCATGTTCACATATTCTTCAGTCATAGTCTTAATAAATTTCCATATTTATTTTTCAGTTGGCTTTTACTAATCTTTGAACATATTGCTTGGTGAACACTTAATGACTAAATCTTCAAGGAATGTAAGTAGCTTTTCCGATTGTCTAAACTTCGATTCATACTCAGTAGTTGATTTACTCATGGGATTAGAATTACATTTTTGATTAACATTTTGAGAGATTTTTTCTTTTGGCTAGTTCTATTTTTATTATCCTTAAGTTTAGGAAAGAGGAGTTGCTTCTTATATGTATAAGAAATTATTAGATTAAGTTTTTTGCTTTGAATTTTAACTAGTAAAAATAAATTGTTTTTCTTCACTTGCTTTTTATTTATTTAATTAAATTGGATTGCTTATGCTAGAACTATAGCTTTATACTAAATTAACATTTCCGAAGTTATTTATTTAATCTTACTATAGTTGTTATTGTAGATTTGAAAAGGTTTAATTAAAAGCACTATTTATAGAAGATTATATTTTTTTCAAGCCTGATTCTGCGCAGCTTTATGAAATTCGATCTATTTATTCAGACTTGCAAGAATTAAAGATGTTAGGATTTACTGACTGAGAATGCTTGTGATTTTATAGGTTTTTATTGTTACTATTTAAACTTTAGTATTCTTTTTCTTGGTTTTATATTATTTCTCTTTATAGCTAGAAAATTTCACACTTTAATTTTTCAGTATCTCTTGTATAGGCTTTAAGTAGATTATGATTTTTTTTCTTTTCTTCTATTAACATTTGGATCAGTGAAAATCTATCTAATTATTAGTATTACTAAATCATTTTTTCCTTAAGGGTGGATGATTAGTGTATAGGATCATTTTAAGTTTAGGAGTTAGCCAAATTTTTTTAATCTTTATCTGCTGTGTTTTACTTATCTTATGAAACAATGTTTTTATAATATTTGTCAGCCAGTTGGAGTGTTTAAGTTGAGGATGAAGTAGATGGACTATCTTCGATTTTGACTTCAAAGTTATCTATTTGACTTTTTTAAGATAAAGTTGTAGAATTTGTTCCCTAAGACTAAGGAGTAGTTGGTTATTGAGAAGACATTTGCTTTGAAAGACAATCAGAGCTTATTTAAATTAGATCACACATTTTTAACAGATAGAGTGGAAGATTGATAATTGTTTGCTTTTTATATTTTTAAAATCAATATTGTTTAAGATTGTTTAATTTCTAGCGTCTAAATTCTTAAATATCACGAAAAATCCAAAAAAAGCAGTAAAGAATGGCTAGTTTTGTTTATAGTAGTTGCTTTAATAAGAACTTGAATAAGATTAGCTGCTCTAAAGGGATTCCGAAAAAGAAATAGGAGTAGGGGTTAAGTGAAGATACTAACTTTATTAATTTTTGAAATGATATTTATTATATTTATTTTTATCAACGTTTAGTTTTTAAAGATATCTCTATCAAAATTTCTTTTTATCTTGATTTAAGTAAGAATTCTAAATTTTATTGTAATGATAACGAATGGAATTAAATTTCTTCTTTGTTGTATTTAAATAAACTTTATTAATAGGTTTTTACTTTTTTATTTCCCAAAGTTGTTAGTATAATTAATTCAGTGTGGATAATCTTATTTTTAAAAATATATATCTCAATTATGTAATAAGATTCTTTATTTAAATTTATTAAGTTGTTAGAAAATTTATTTTTACTGAAACCAATACAAAAACTACTAAGCATTTTTGAGGAATAATTTCTCAAGAAACTTATTAATTTTTATCAAATATTGTTAACTTATATCAAAAAACGATTGCATTTTAAATTGTTTTATTTAATTTTAATTTGATAAAACATGATGGAGGAATATAAATTTTCAAATCAGATTTTTTTCAACTAGTTTTTTTTATAACTTACTATTTCTTGTAGCAGTTATAGTTTCATAAATAAATTTTGTGAAAAGCATTTCTATAACAAATAGCTTTTAAGAAATTTTGACAAAATGAATTAGTAAATCATAAAAAATAAAAATGTAAATTAAAATTTAAATGCCAACAAAGATTTTTTTTGTAGTAAATTTCAATAAAAATATTAAAAAAATGAAAGAATCTTTAAATAAATTAGAATTTATTTTAATTTTTATGCTAACAGAAGAAAAAATAAATCCATTAAATTCTTTGAAAAATTATTTAAATTAGCTTTATTATATAGAAAGAAAAAAATCTGTAATAATAACGAATATATTTTGAAAAACATAAAAGGTTAAATCTATCTTAATACAGATAAAATGTAGCATTTAAAGGCGTTAGTTCATTTAAAATGCATGAAATATAGATATGATTAGAATAAAAGCAGAGTTTTCGAATTATTAAAAAAAAAAATACATTTAATTTTATAAATAAATTGTCTTTATAAGTTAATATTTTTATTTCCTTGCTTGTGAACGAATCTCAACTATTTTTGATTTTAATTAAAAGCATTTGGTGATTTACTTACAAGTTACATTAAACATATCATTCTTTTATGATATTAAATTTATCAGCAAATATCAACACATTTTTATAAATTTTAAAATGCGATTATACAAACTATACTGGTATTTGAAGCTACAAGCAAACAAAAAGAACAGTCTAAAAAATTAATTTTTTATTATATGTTTCTTTATTTATTGGGAGTGTTAAATATTAAAATCTTTTGATTAGATTAAATTTATTTTTTAATTATTTCGCTTTAATCGTTTTACTAGATATAATACTATAACTAGTAATAATTATACTTCTTTTGTTTTCTTAATAATCTAAACATACTATCCTAACTTAGTAAAAAAAGAATAAGCCAATTATTTAAATTAACAAAATTAATATTTTATTTAAAAGATTTGATGTTTAGAAAATTTTAATTTTAATTAATTGATAAAATATTTTTTTATTTCTTTTTAAATTATTTAATTTATTAATTTGAATAAATTACAAATTATCTCATCATAAATAAATATTTCCTTATACATTAATATTTTAAAATATTATGTTTTTAATAAATATATTATTAAAAATGTAATCAAGCAAGAGTTTAATTTGTTAGATTTCTATATTTTTGTCAAATATAGATAATAATTTTTTTTTGATAAACTATAATATTTGATTTGAATAATTAAATTTGCTTATTGTCAGAAATTAATATTTATCTTAATATAGATAAATTTAATTAACTTTTTCCATATAAAATGTTCTTAAGTTATTCAGAGTTACAAAATTTTAATAGAAAAATATTTGAAAAAAGGCATTTATTTATATTAAGTTAATTCTTAAAACCTTTTAAACGAGGATCAGATTTAACATTTTATATTTCTTTTAGTTTTTTTATAAAATAATTTATTTGTTTTTAAAAATCTTAATCCTTCATTTTAATTGATCCAACATATGGTTTGTCAGAAATCAATTTAACTATATCTTAGCATAGATAAGTTTGATTAGTTTCTATTCCTCATTAAAATTAATTAATACTTTTAATATATTAGGACAAGTCTTTAACAAAATAAAATAAAATAAACCTAAAGATATAATATTTATATAAGAATCATTAATTCATTATGAATTCATAGTAATAGTAGATAGATAATAGAACACGTAATAGGTATTCTAGAGTTAAGATACTTACGTACGATAGATTAAGCTATTTAATTTAGTTCTCAGAAGAGAAACTTATATTTTTTAGTTCTGAGTTGCTTGAATAAATTCAAGTATAGTAGATTTTAGAGTTTATTAATTTGTATTTTTAGACATTTATCACTCATATGCAATTTAATGGGATAGCAAACAAATAAATATTCTTTTTTTTAATTAGACTGTTAGGTAATTCCATGGTGAAATCTTGACAGTAGCTACAAGCAGCTCATAGGGTTTAGTATTTGTTTTTTGTAAGGAAGAGTTTAGCATATTATAGCCTTTTTACGATTCAAATAACTTTTCAATAAAGTAATTCAATCATTTATGCAAAAAATAAATTCTTAAAATTGATCCGAAATTCAATTTGTTAATTAATTTCTTCTAAACAAATAAGATGGGAAAAAGTGTATAATCAACGAGTTAAAGAAGCTATAAAGGATGGCTATTCCTCATTTGATGGTAAATTAACGAATAAAATAAATTACCAAACAAAATAAGATAATGATTAATATTTTTAATAACATCAGATTAATATTTGATCACATGTTCAGATCACTCAATTAAAATATGGAATGTACTATTTGATATTCAAAATGTAATATAATATAAAACTGAAAGATAGTAATTTTTTACAATTTTAAATTAAAAAATAATTTTAGAATGTAAATACGGTATCTAAGATCTAGCCTATATTTAATTTAAATGTAAGAGAGGATATCAAAAATGTTAAATTCTCACCAGGTAATTCAATAGTTTGCAAATACGTATTTGCTTGATAGTAGATTCAAAAATTAATTAAATTTTTATTCAATTTTATAGATTCAAGATATTTTACTACAATGTCTGAAGTTTCTTCAATCATATTTGTGTGGGATTTTATAAAAATATTGGATAATCATACAGGCTATTTAGATGAAGGGTAATCAAAGAATAGTTTAGAATATATTGAATTATATTTTATAAAATGTTAAAAAGATAACAAACACCAAGTGACAATATAACAAATTATGTTCTAAAGCATGAAAACGATATAAAAACATATAAATTTAGAGGTATATATATAATTTTTTTTAATACTAGTTAAACAAGTAAAAATGTATTATATTTTTTAAATAGATAGTATCAAGTCTCCTTAGCAACCATATGGACCTAATACTATTGTTTCAATAGATGTATAAGGTATTCTTAAAGTATGGTAAGAATCACCTGAAGATGAAGCTATGTTTTTCCATATTCATACAGTTTAATTGGAGAACATTAACAATATTAGCTCACTTTCATTTAGTTTCGTCTACTTCAGCTCAAATTATGCTAAAAAAGATTTAGGGTATCTCTATTAATCTATAAGCAACTAAACAAGCAGTTATGGGTTATATGAAAAGGATGACTTTACTTCCTTAGATTGGATCATAGTATTGAAAGATACTTCTATGGATCTTTATTGTATTTCACATTTAAGAAATATTTCTAAAACTTCTAAGATAGAAAGATTTTCAAGTCTAAATGTAATCATTTTTTTATTTTTATTTGTAATTAATTTAGGACTTTTTAAAATAAAATTAGAATCCAAGGTTACTTAAGTATATTAGATTTCTGCTCTATGCTTAAGAAAAAAAGCGTAAAGATAGCGAATACATTCACTTCTATGGTTTAGATTACCTTGGAAATTTAGTAAAGGTGCAACAAAATATTGTAAGCAGTTATTATTTAACAAATGTTGTTGTTTTTAATCAATATATGAAAATAACAATAGAACTAGCCTAATGATATTAAAACATACATTACAAATAAGAGACTTTATGGAAAAATTTAGAATTTCTCTTACGATGATAATTCTGATTCAATCATAACTTTAGACAGTAACTAAAATTTATGCTATTAAGCTTCTCCATACCAAGTAAATAATTTTAATTATAAATTTATAAATTCAATCTTGTTACTTTAATCATTAGCAAATATTCCCTCAAAGATTTGATTTCCTTTCGGAAGACAGCAATTGGTAATGGTAGTTTAACAGTAAAATATAAGTCAGTAAGAAATTTAATTTAAAAATAAATAGAAAGAAATTAAAATTAATATTTTGTTTTTATGTTAAACAGTAAAATTAGTAGAACACTACAAGAACAATGTTTTTATTTTTGATGATAAGCTGAAGGTTTTAGAAATAATTTAGCTGGTGCATCAAGAAAACAAACTACTGCAATAGTAATTGGATATAGAAGATTAAGCTAAAGATATAGTTGGTTTAGCTTATTAGAAGAGTTAATTTGAATACTAAATCAAAACACTCTCTAAGTATTAAAATGAAAATACAGAAATTTTACTAGAATTTTTGATTTATCCACTTAATACAAATAAATTGATAGCTGTGAGATTAAAATTGAGCTAGGAAGCTTTTAATGATAAAAAGAGCTTTTAGTTAGAGGTTATGTATAGGTATGAGATTCCAGAGACTTTCTAAAAATTTAAGCTCTATAATTACAATTCAAGAGAAGTAAGCTTCAAACTATTAACTAGAGAAGAGAAATAAATTTGCTTGTATGAAGTCAAAGGCCCTGAAATTAAAAAGATTTAAAATATTTCTCGTAAGCCAGATACAAAGAGAGTTGATTTTATTAAGTATTCAGGTTGGGTAAATTCTAAGCCATAACTTTTTTATATCATAACATTTAATAATGAAATTGAATTCTACAATGAAGACAAAGAAATTTTAACTAAATTTAGCTTAAAAAACCTTCTTTATGGTGTGGATACTAAACTCTATGATATTAGTTAGGTTAGTATTTTGGTAAAGCATTTCTACGATAACAATTTTATTTTAGCTGTTGAAAACTACTTAATGCTTTTCAATCTTTAATTCGATAAAAGAAAATAGAGTTATGTCATTAATTTAGTAAAACAAAATCAAAAATCTAATGATCTCTACTATAAAAGATTCTCTCGTTTTACTTAGCCTTCTAATTATGAAATCATAGTAACTAAAGACCTTAAAATGATTATCAAAACAAACGAAACAATAATGCGCTTTAATGGATTTTTTAATGAACAAGTTATTGATATCAATCAACTTGATACTTCTTAAGATCAGCATGCACTATTACCAGAAAATTTTTATCGCAAAATTGTGTCTTCGTTAAGTAAAAAGCAATTTAATTTTTATTAAATTTAACTTTCTATTTCTAAAACATTAAGAAATTCTTCCTCATCACCACCCTGAATTCATATATGAGCTACTCACAATTGGTAATTTTGAAGTTGCTCAAATTATTCTGTACAAATGCTTGCTCAGCTTAATTAAAAACAGATATGTCAGCTCTAAATTTTCTTTCAGCATCACTAAGCTTTATCACCTCTTCTTACAAAAGAAAACAGGAACTCTTAGAATTAAGAATGAATTCGAAGATGTTGATTTACCTAATTAGTCTTTAGTCTCTAAACTTTCAATCATCGGAAACACTCTTTCTGTAAGATCGTCTTTAAGAAAAATTAAATAAAAGAAATTTTTTTATTTTATCACAAAAAGGAAGATATTTTTGAATAGAAAGATTACGCCACTAATAGATCTGATCAATTTTTATATGATATCTTAAAAGTTTTGCAGGAAGAAAAAGATGTATTTAGACTTGAGGGTAATTAATCTGCATTCCTAGAAACTTTAGTCAAGTTTTTGATAGATTTAAAAGAAAAATATGATTTTGACATATTCGGAAAGCTATTTATGTTCCATGTCTCTATATTTAACAACTAAAAGTTTATAAGTGGAGCTTAATATAAGCCAAGATCGTTGTTTACAAAGGAAATTGTGTGGGCCTGCCATTCTGAAGCTAAAGATTTTATATCAAATGAACTATTTGGTAAATACTTAGAAAATAGATCTCTTAAATGGGACATTCTAAGAAGATATTGTTATCCCCTTTGGTAAACATCGATTTTTAAATTTAAAAAAATAAGGTTTTTTGTTGAAAGGTAGTATTATTAATTTATAATATTTATGACAACAGGTAAACAGATACTTTATAAATAACTAAGTACTTAAACGAAATAGCTACTATCACTTTCTTTAATAGAGAATAAGCTTTAAAAGATAGTGCTCAAGTTGATAATCAAGGAGAAATTAATCTTAATAATGCAAGTTTATGGTATGTACTAGGAGGATAATTAAATGTCTTGATAAATAAATTGGATGAACTATTTTAGACAACTTCTGATCCTATCAGAAGAAGAGCTCTGGGCTAAAGAGATTTATTATAAAAGGCTAAAGAATATATCCATACAAAGGTAGATTTAGACTTAATGGGTTTACAAGAGAAAGAAGATTTCTTAAGTGAGCAATAAAAGATTAAATAAAAACTTGAAAACAATGCATTTGAACTTCAAAAAAGAGGATAATATGAGAAATGTGCTGCTTTCTATCTAATAGCTGGTAAAATCGAAGACGCAGTAAATATTATGATAGAAAAATTAGAAGATATTTAGCTAGCTATTTTAACTCTCAAACTATTTGAAACAGGAGAAAAAAATATTTTAAAACAAGTTGTTTAATAGCATTTCATTGACGTAGGTAAATAAATGAATGATGTTTTCCTTTAAAATATTGGTTATTACATTCTCGGAAAATATGTTTAATCTGTAAATGCTCTGTATGAACTAGATTACGAAGAAGGCTAAAAAACTGAGTATTAATTATTTTATTTTCTTAAATTCAAATAAATTAAATTTATTTCTCATATTTAACATTTAGATTTGCTGAAGCTGGCAAGAAAACCTGTATGGATTGGAAAGCTAAATTTGAGCCAGATTTGAGTAGTTTTCATCCCAGTGCAATTTTACTTGCTGAGATGCTTAAAAACTCTCATAAAGTCAAGTATCAGCTTCAGGAATGTAGCGCTAGCTAAAAGCAATATTATAAATAAATGGAAGACTGTAGTATCTTTGATGACTTTTTAGGTTCTCCTTAAAACTCAAGCAGCAGCATTGATGAAAAATAAGAAGAAGAAGAATCTCTTGATTTAAAATTAAATTTGCCCCTTCATCTGAAATTGTCTTTGTAATTTTACAATCTCATAAAATTACCTCTTTTAGGTTTAGTATTCTATAAAACTAATTAAGAAGAGACTTAAATGGACTAAAGTAAGAGTTTACTTACATTTTTGATGATTTTTAAATTTAGTTTTATAAAAAAGGTGTGAAAAATTGTATCTAGAAATTGGTCTCAAGTCATATTGACTTTTTAATTGAGAGGAGTTTGTGTAATTATTTCATTATTTTTTTACATTTAATAATTTATTTATTTATGAATTTAAAAAGCTGATAAAGATTAAGATAACTATTTTATGAAACTAAGAAAAAATATAAGTGAACTTGCTGATTACTTTAAGATCAACACATTAGATCCATATCTTTAATAAAAATTCGATGAAAAAACTCTAATTCACATGGCAGATAAAAAAATTTAAAAGATGAAGTCTCTCTCACACTCCGTTTCAATGAAAATCGCTCTTGGTGAAATAGAAAATGCTATTGGTTTATTGCTTAAATTTTGTACTTAATCTTAACACTTATTCTATAGCTTAACTTTCGATAACAATCTAAAACTGAAGTAGTAGCATTTCTGGATGAATTGTATTTATATCACAGAATAGCTAAAGAAAACAATTGTTTATATCTAGCAGTCAAAGTATATGAGTGAATAAAATATCATGATTGAAATAAATTCATTTAAACTTTATAAGCTGTTTTGCTATTTTATTCTCAATTTAGGTAAAATAAAATATTAACTTATCGTTTTAATTTAAAATTTAATATTTTTAAATAGGTTTAGAATAATTTTTAGAAGTTAACGAAATATTAAAGGAAGTCAGCGATTTCAGTGAGAAATCTATCTTAAAATAGCAGTCATTCGAAATGAAATATAATTTCAAGATTAACTAGCTCATTGAAAAAGCTAACTAAACTAGAGATCTTAAGTTTAAAAACGCTAAGGCAACAAGATACTAAGACATGTTTGCTGAAGCTTTCCCTACTTCTCCTTATCAATTCTTAGATGATAAAAAGGAATAAATTTCTTCAAAATAAAACCTTAGCAATGACGAATAAGAAAATATCTAAAATAATAAATACAAGATGATACTATTTTCAATGATAAGATATATGTCTATTAAAAATTTAGAAATTATTCTTTCAAAGAATTTCAAAGGATATGAAAAGATGGATTGTTAGTTAGATAAATTTAATTACATCAACATTATTAAATAAGTTGAATTCTATGCTAAGAATTAAAAGAAAATTTTCAAAGCATTAATGAAGCACTTTTCTGCTTCTGATTAAAATAGAATTTTAGATTAGATATTGGGTATATTTGAGGATTCTAGCTATTATCAGCATGCTTCTTATTATAAGAATCTCCCTTCATATGCTAATCCAGATGATATCTATTAATTTAAACAAAACCTTAAATAATTTGATAAGTTCGACAATCTATTTCATCATCTTAAGGCTAAAATACTTGTTTAGTAGTACCGCCATCCAAACTATCAGTGGTCCCAACTTTAAGAAAAAGAGAAATAAGAACTCTTTAAGAGTGGTATAGAAGTTATTAAGATTAAGTAAGAACAGCTAAGAGGATTCTGCATTAATAACTATCAGAATACAAATCGCGAAATAATTTGTATGACAAATAAAACTTTCAGAAAAGTCGATTTGATAGAATAAATAGTCAATAAAAGTCGTTTCTAAGACGGTTTATCTTTATGTGAAGAAGTAATATACAATAAACTTTAATTCAATTTAAATATACTTTAATAAAATTTCTTTAGGAAACATTCTCAATTGATCCTGCTGCTGAAGATAGGAGAACTATTCAAAAAGTGTCAAACTAGCAGTTAGATTAAAAGCCTTTAGTTATAAAATTGGCTGCAAAGCTGCTTAACAGTAGATAGATAAGGAGGGATTTGCTTAATCAAGAAGTAAAGCTTAATAAGTTTAGATATACATATTTCGATTAGTACACAGAATAAGAAGTAGCAGATTTGATCAAAGTAAAATTAACTTATTTGTTGAAGAATCTAAATATAACAATAAATATTCTAAAAAAAGTACGGAAATATTAAAAATATAAACGAGATAGACTCTCTTTGCATAGTTTCTCATCCCAATTTACCAATTTTCTTTACAGGTAGAAAGTTATTTTATCTTTTAGTCAAATATTTATGGAAAATAATTAAACTAATAAATAAAACAGGTGGCAGAGGTATTGTAGAGATTTGGTCATGCAATAAGTTTACCAAGATTAATGATTTCAACTATCAAAGCAAAGACCCTATTGTTACACTAAAAATATCTAAATTTGGTGAAAAAATAGGAGGAATAGACTAGTCTGGAAGCTTGTATTTATGGAAATTCCATAAAAAGTAAATATTTTTCATATGAAAAGCAAAATTAATTCAAATTTTTTCTTATAAAAAAATAGTACAAAACTTTTCAGTCCATTTTTCGCAGCTCTTTCAAATAAATAAAGATAAATAAATGATTTTTGTTTTATAAACCATGGATCTATGATAGCTGCTATTACTAATTACTAGTTGCTTATTTTTGACACACTTATGCCATTGAATTAAGTATTTTTCTTGTTAGTTTTATGTATGAAAAGTTATTCAAATATTTTAATTCAAACAAAAGAGCTAAAGCGAGATAAGAAATATACCAGGCAACTTCCTTAATTACTCAAGCAACAAAAATATAATATTGATTACAAACAGCAAAAAGTGTTTGATATCAATATATGATACAAAGAAAAATGATATTAGGAGATATATTGAGGTAGTTATTATTCTTTTTTTTAAATATTAATTTTTTTATTAGAATAAGGATTAGAGTGTAGGCTAAGAATACAGATGCACTTTCTTAAATAGAAGAGAAAACGTTTTTGTAGTAGGAACAAATGACGGCTTCATCAAGATTTTTGAACTTGAAACCTTTTCCCTTGTCATATCCTATTAAGTTTTCAAATAAAGTAAAATAATTGAATATTATTCCAGTATTTTAAAAACAAATTCATTGATGATATTAGTTGATAAGAGACCTCCTGTTTCAGTCACTTAGATTTTATAAATTAATGACAGTTTATTCGCCTCTAGTTCAGATGGAGTTATCTAAATGGTTCATCCAGCCATTTTGTGAGATTGCTACTAAAAAATAATCATAAAAATAAATTAATGTATTAAAAATTTATGTAACTTGCTTAGTGTAATAACTAAGAATGTAATAAATTGAAAAAAAACCCCACAATTAATAAATTTATTGGTTTTTTTCAATATTAAAAATCAAATAAATTATGTTATACTAATTTATATTTTCCATTAGATTTGTACCTTAATTTTTAATTCTTAATTCAAAAAATTTTTTTAATGTAAACTTAGAGCTAATATTTTGAAAAAATGTCACACTTATCGATATTATTTTTTGTAGAACATCATTTAGCGCTCTAAAGTCTGTCTGTTTTCATTGTAATTCATACTGATTATATTCAAATTATCTATTTCCTTAAAATTGAATAAAGCTATTCATTTTATAGTCAATAAAATAAATAATATTAAATTAATTTATGAAAATTTAATACTTTTTTAATGGCGATTGTTAAGTTATTTATCTTTTAAAATTAATTTTCTAAAGTGAAAATCAATTAATTTAAATCATAATTTTAGATGTTTGATTTGTACTTTAAATTTTAATTTATTTGGTTCAAATTATGAAAATTAGAAACATAAATAATTTGATAAATTATTGAATATTAACTAACCTTATTTTTTGCTTATAGCATGAGTTAACATACCCAAGATAAAAATAATAAAGATTAATACTTTTTAAATATATTTTTTTTCTTTAGCAAAAAATTGCTATTTTTTTAAAAAATTTTATTTAGCATTTAGTCTAATCAAATTAGATTAAATAAATCAACAAAATGATATACTTTTTTAAAAAGCCAATTATTTTTTTAAGCTTAAAGTTAAATTTTCTTTATTAAAGTAAAAATGAAAAAAGTTGACTGCTTAATTTAAAAATTAAAACACAAAAAACAAATATTTGATAAATCAGATAATATTTCACTTTTTAAATATTCAAAAATAAGATCATTTAATTTTTTTTCAAGGTTTTAATCAAATTTAATAAATTATTTAATAGCAATTATGAAAAGAAAATAATTTGAAAATATTTTAAACATTAGTTAAAATATATAACAAACATTACAAATCCAATAAGAATTTTAGTGTATTTTAAAGCTATTATTAAATTTTATAAATTATACAAAAATTTCAAGTTATTTTTAGTATGTATGTGTGTGTGTGTGTTTATGATTGAGGGCTAGTTCAAACAAGGGCAGCAGCATTTAATTTGTTGCAGGTATCTTCTAATAAACCAAGAAGGGTTTCTTCAGTCATTTCTCTGTTTGTTTATAAATATTTTTAAATTTCTATTCTAAATTTGAAAGAAATAATTACCTATTCTTCTTTTCATTTTCGATTTCAGTCTTTACACGGTGGACTACTTCTTTCAACATATCAAATATAGATTATTCACTTTCTTCTCTATCCTTCTTTTCTTATTATATAATGTTAGTGAGTTTTACAAGTTCTTCAGTGGTCTTCTTCATGATATTTTAATCCATTTCTTCTCTTTGAACCTTTTCGTTATTAACTTCATCTCTGAGTTTGGGTAATTCAATCTTTAGTTTAAAAATATATTAAATATTTCTATAAAAATTTAAATTAAATAAACAAAATAAAATTTCTTGATTTTTAAGATATCTCTTATTATCAAATGTATGTAAATTTTAAGAATCTTTGAGCTAGCTCTATTATCTATCTATCAATCAATTAATAAATTTATGGTAATAACTATCTATCTAAGGTAAACAAATAAATAGCGAATGAATGAATGTATGGTTACTTCTAATTTGCGATTAATTTCTTCAATAGTTTCGTTTCTAATTTTAGATTCTCTTGAAATTTCATCTCTTATAACGCTTGTCTTTTCATCTATGGCTCTAGTAATTTTATTTTCACCTTCTTTTCTTGACTTTATTTAAATAATAATAATAATTATTATTAGAAAGGCTAATCACTTTAGTTAGCACTAAAAGAATAAACAGAATTATAATCGAAATCAATTTTAAAAATTTTAATTAGGTTTTTGTTTCATTTTTTATCGTCATGCTAAATTTCTTATTTAAAATGTTTTGTTTACAGCTATTTCACTTTCGATGGCAGAGCTAAGCTTTTGATCAAGAGAAGCAATTTCTTTTTGTTTTTGCTCGAAATGATGTTCTCTGTTTAACTTATCTTCTTAAACAAGCTTGGAGAGTTTTTAAATAGTTTCTCTGATGGTGGTAACTTTTTTTTCAAGTTTTTCTTCGAATTCAGTATATGAATCTTCTAACAATTTAATTCTTTATTCGCCTTAATCTAATTTTGCAGAACGATCATTATTAGCATTGGATTAGACTTGGCTCAACTTTTCGCTAATTTTAGCTATTCTTTCGTTGTGGGGAGAAGAGACTGTTAATTTAATGGTAAAAATATTTTAGGATAAATGTTTTTAAAGATTTGTAAGCGCAAAGGTAAAATATTCTTTTGGATTTTAAAAAATATCTAACCTCTGAATGACATATCTTGGTATTTTATTTATTTTATTGCTATCTTTCGTCTGTTATAATTTCAAAAATTTGTTAGTATCAATGAATTAATTATAAATAAAAAATTTATTTCTTCCTTTGAAATAGGACTGGAAATAATATTCATGCATTTATTCATTCATACATACATGAATGCATTTAAAACCTATTTTTATTAAAATTTCATAAATAAATAAATCTTTTCTTAATAGATAAATTTCTTTTTGTTTTTTTTTTTTTTCCAGTTATCTTTATCAGTTCATAAAATGAGTTAATGATATCTAGGATATTTTACTAAGTAATAAAATTTATTAATTAATGGTCTTTTTAGTGTTGAAATAAATTAATTTGAAAATATTTTTTTTTAAATTAGTTTGATAAAAAAACATTAAATTTTAAATAATTCCTGTTTTTTTTACTTAAAAAAAATTAGTAAAATTGTTGATAAATGATAGCAATTTAGCATCCATGTTTCTCTCCAAAATAATTATAATTGTACAATTAAAATTGAAATACTAATAGTTTTTATATAAGCTTCGCTTTTTGAAAAATATTTTTATTTATTTGCAAAGTGACTAACTTTTAGTATAATTGATGATGAACGATAGCAAATTAGCATCCATTGTTTCTTTAGCAAATTAATTTTAATAATACAAAGAAATTTTTACTAATCTTTAATCTGTATGCATAAGTCTAGGTGGTTGAAAAAATATTTTTATTTATTAGCAGAATTACTGATAAATGATAGCATATTAGCATCCATAATTTCTTTTTCCAAATTAATTTAAATTTTATAAAGAAACTTTAATTAATAATTTTAAGCTTTTTAAGTTTAGGTAATTGAAAGTATTATTGTATTTGCTTACTAATGTAATATGATACTAAATAGAATCTATGATATTTTTGATTTTTTTAATTAAAAAATTATTACAATTTGAATTAATATTTTGTTCTCCCCAATTAATTAAATTTTTCTAAAAAGCTTAAAATACTAAAAAATTATGTATTACTTTTTGATTTTGCTTTAATTTAGTTATTTTGTTGCTTTTTGAAATATTTATTTTATAAAATGTTGCTCTTTAACAAATTCAGTGATTAAATTATCTAGCAAAAGTTTGTTATTTACATTTAGTTAAACAAATTAGAGATTACTTAAATAAAATTTTTATTTTTTTTCTTTTTAAAGCTGATATATACTCATTTAAGTGTTTAAAATCAAAATTTTTAGATAGCGCAAATTAATTAAAAAGGCAAAATGTATCTAATTCATAGAAAATATTTAAAATATTTTACTTCTTATTTTTTACAAATAAGATAAAAATATATGATTTTTTTTTATTCAATAAAATAATGCTGATTTTAGAGAAATTTTAATAAAATATTTATTAGTATTTTATAAATTGATTTAAAATTGTTTACAAATTCTAAAATGAATACTTTGTAGAGCATTTTTCTAAGGAATATAATAGGTATCTTTACTTTTAATAATTTCAAGTATCATAGGAGTATTATTAGTAAGTATATTTTCTTAATTATTTAGCAAATTAGTTAGATTTTATTTAAATTTTTTATCAAAGTACAACATTGTAATAGAATCATCTAAAATAAAATAATTCATATTATTAAATATTATTTAGAAATAAATTTATTCATATTAAAATCATTTAAATGAAAGGCGTTTTAAGTTAAAATATTATTTGATAGACATTTTCATGTTTACTTATCTAATACTTCCAAAATTTTAGCTATTTAAGCTCTTATTATTAACATATTTTTTTATTTATTTATTTTTATTGATTTTTACATTATTATTTATTTCTTTAGCTTGTAAAAATTTTAGCTTAGTATAAAAAGGATATAGATAAAATGCCTTTAAAAACAAAAAAATGAAGCTGCTTACATGATTTAGGTATAAAAATTAATATTTATACTCAAAATAGAAACTTTAAACATATAAGCTTACTCCAAATATTAAAGTTTTGGCTTAAGTTAATCTAAAGTAGAAGTAATTATTGTTTTCTATTATATTTTATAATATACCATCTTTGTATAATTTAAAAATAAATAGCACAAAAAAGAAATTAATTTATTTTACTTAATCCAATCTCTACCACACATTTAATGATTGCAATTCTAAATATGCATATTAGTTTTTTGTTACTTGTTTACTTCCAGTTTATAAAGTATAAATTCATTTTTGTATAAAGCTTTTTTTAAGTTTATTCATTATATATAATAAATGAATGAGTACGCCAAATTAAAAAATAAAAATTTAAAGAAATTATCATACAAAAATAATAATTTTCAAAAACAAAATAAACAAATAATAAAATAGAATAGATTAAAATAATATTAAGTTAAAAAGGAAAAAATTTTCAAAAAATAATTGGTTAATTTTAAATGTGATATATATTACAATAAAATAAATACTATGCTTCTTGTTGGAGTATAAGTTACTTTAAAAATGATAAAAATAAAATACAAATTATTTGAATAAATATTATTTTTAATACAAAAATAACTTTAGAAATGTTTATTAAAATCGCACTCTCTGTAAAATATCTCAAAAAATGTTAACTCTTTGAATGATTTACAGTGGCTTTTAATAATCTACAAACAAATAACATTTCAAAACTGCTTAAAAAACTTACCAAAATATAGAGTGAAATAAATTTTGTATAAGCTAACACTCAAATGTTTACATAATAATATTTCAAGCAATTTAATTAATCATACTGTTATGAATAATAAATATAATTATTTATTTGACTCTCAAATTATTGTTAATTTAATTATAGGATTGAATGAAATTTATTTATTTTGTTATTTATTTAAATTAATTGACCTATTGAATATAAACTCATAAAAAAAATCAAAATAGTAAAAAAAAAAAAATAAGATAAAAGATCAAATAGAACACAGTTTCATTCAAATGAAGCATTAAAATGTTGATAATAAAATAGTTTAAACAACACCATTAAATGTTTAAAAATAACTATGCTACATAAAAGAGATGGTTATCTAGTACAATGCTGCTTCATTAAAAATACCAAAAAGCGAAGAAAGTCTAAACTGGGGTAAAGTGGAAAAATTGCCATATCAAATCGAAGTATTTTTCTCTCGCCCAATGAAAAATATCGAGTATGAAAAGATTAATGAAAATGCAGGTTAATGGTCAGCTTATTATAATGTTCAACTACCAACCATAATTGCAGAAAACTCTAGCAAAGGATTTGACAATGAAATTCTTTTAAAAGTAGTTTAGGTTACTTAGCTCAAAGGTGAGGTTATAAAAGTTACAGAGTTAGCAGGCGAGGATTCCCAGCTTATTTAATCTACACAAAGAACTGAATTAAAAGGCTTGAAGTTGAATACACCTCAAAAATTACAAAATAAAAAGGTAATTAATAAATAAATAAAGAAATAACAAAATAATCATTTTGAATAAACCGTATTTTTAAATAAAAATTAACTAGTTTTTTATTCATTTATTTTTCAATTTCCAAGTTTTAACTGGTGATGTTTCCAATATTATTGCTAATAAATCATTATTTTAAATTGTTAGATAAACCAATATAAATTATGAAGAATTATATTTATATAAACTACCTTTTTCCAAATGCATATTCACTTTTATTCGCATTTATTTTATGATTTTTTCTACTTTTAGAATAAAGTATTTAAAATATGGGCAAATTAGTAAAACTAATAAAAATATTATTTAAAATATAAATTCTACACAAAGCAATTAACCATTTTTATAGTGAAAATTTCAAAGTTTGAATAATGTTGTTGCTTATTAAAACTTTTCAAAAAAAATGTTATCCATGCTAATTATTTTATATAAAATAGAGATGTATCCATCATATCGCGATATGCGCTTTTTAAAAAGCAGGAGAAAACTCTAGCAAGAACTTAGAGCTAATAGGTCTTTCCATTTGTTGTGGATTCTCTCTTAAATCCAGGAAAAAAAGTCATCAAGAAAAAGTAATATTAAATATTAGCTTTTACAAACTGTATTAAATTAAAATCAAAATAAATAAATTTGCTTTTCAAAAAATAACATTTGTAAGTTGATGTAATAAAAGAGCACCAAAATTCTTAAACAGTGTTCTCATTACTGGTAAAGAAAAAGGTTATGCTCACTACTTAACTCATTTACTATTTTCTTATTTCTGAAAGAATTTATTTTTTTTTCAGGCTGTTTACAATTTCTATTAAACTAAATCAATCACAAATTCGTTCATTCATTAATGAAAAATCAAAGAGGTTATTATAACAAATGTTTACTTTATTTAGAGTAATTTTATCCAATCAAAACATATGCAAATTAATTTATCATAAACTACTCAAGAAAAAAAATGACAGATCTATATTAAGTTTTAAATGTACAGGATTCCTTTCTTGGATTAATGTTTTATATTGTGCTTACTATTAAATATTTTATTTAAAAATTGAAGAATTTTAGAGTTTTTTGATAATAATAAAAGGGATTAGATACTAGCTATTTCAAACCTATAGAGCTAACTTAGAGTCTTCATTAAAGAAAGTGCAAATAATAACCAATCATGATATCAAATAATATTGAAGGGCTATTACTTTATTTTACTTCTCCTAACATTAGACACAAAGTACAAGATTATAAATTTAATTACGCTTCCTTAGTTTTATTCAAAAATGATTAGAAAAACTACTCATTTATTCAATTTTTTGTGTGATATTAAAAGAATTATTGTTACTAAATAACTAGATTATCCATCCATTGTTTCTTTCAGTGAGATTCTCATAAGCAGTCAAATTGTATTTATGTAGTAAGACGTTTTCTCCAGAGAGTAATGTATATTTTTATCAGATTTCATCAAAACTTTATATCCATAATTTCAATTAAAATAAGATATGAAAAATTATATTTACTTGAATTTAAATTATGTAATATAAAGGTTCAAACTAAGGTTAAAAAAATATGCACTGAATTCAGTAAATGTCAAGCTGGAATTGACAATTAAAAAGACCATACAATGGTTATTATAATTGACGACACGAGTTATATTCAGGGTGTAAGAGAAAAAGAGGATTAGGTAAATTTTATATTTTCAAAACTTCTTTGTATTTTTTCATCTGCCAATCAAGCTGCGTAGATTGGTGTAAGCATTTCCAAATCAAATGCTTGAAAATTTTTCTTATTTTTCAAAAGTAAAAGGGAAATATAAATAAAAAGCGCTTTTTATCAAAACTATGGACTGGTATTTTAAATAATATATTTTTTAAGCTTTAGATTCTAAATAACATCAATAAATAAAGTGATGTCTTTTTTTTTGTTTAATGCATCTTTCATAAACTAACAAAAAACATATCAAAGCAATAAACTGCAATCAGCAATTGAGGAAGAAAATAAACACATTTAAAAAAGATAAGTATTAATAAATAAATAATAAACAATATTGAAAATTGATAAATAATTTCCTTTTTCATTCTTTGAAAAATAAATAATCTTTTATTCTTATAATTAATTAAGTAAGTGATTTTAAAAAAGGGTGGGAAACTAAAAATAATACCTTTGACTATAATTGGGAAAAAAAAATTTTTTTTTAGTTTAAAACTTTGATTTTGATTCTAACTTAATAAAAAAAATAAATTCGTCAACTTCAGTTTGACTCCAAGTAAATATTTGGAATTGAACAAACTAATTTGTTTGTACAAAGTAAATTTTTGCTATTAATTTTAAACAAAACACTTTTTTATAGACTTTTTTTAAGCGCAAATAAAATACTACTATTTATTTACATGAATCCAAATCATAATTTCAAATATAAAAATAAATATTAGGTCCAGCGTAAGAAAAAAATATAAAAGATTTTAAAGGCTCTTGAATGTACAAAAGATTCAAAATGCTTATATTATTTGAAAAGTGAATAAGAAAAAATTGATGAGCTTTTGAATACGTATCACTTTGAAACTCAAAGTATAAAGGTAATAGCTTCGAAATTTCCATTTTAAAGTATATAAATATAATCATATAATTTTTATTAAAGAAAATTTTATCGTTCCTTAATATAAATTTTACAGATTTTCATATTTATAAAACAAAAGTTTTTAAAGATATGTTTCACGCAAAACTAAAATAGATATTTAAATAACAAATATTTAGAATGAATAATAAATATAATTTTGGTTTTTATTTTTATCTCTAAATTCATTCATTTTATATCTAATTAGGACCATCTTATCTCCATCTATAAATCAATTTATTAACTTCACACAGGCATAAATGAAAAAGATTGGTATTTGTAAGATTCACGCACTCAAAATACTAGCTTTAGCAACCCACAAAACAATTAAAATAAGATTAACAGAAAAAGAAAACTCAGCTCTGTGATTGATGTTAATGAGTATAGAAATGCGAATTTGAGTTAAAAAAAATACTTGTACAGAATATAAGTGCAATATAGAGATGAAACCTTAATTTCAACAAACAATTAAGAAAGTTATAAAAACATGATCTAATAGAGTGATGAACAATAAACTAGTAACTATGAAGCACTTTCCTAGATTGCCTCAACGCCTCCTCTATAAGCTAATTTAAATATAACTTAGGAGCCTTAAATTGGGCTTAAATATGAAGCTGAATGCGATTAAAAGGCTGATCAAGTCAATAAAAAAAGATACCAAAATTATGTAAAGCGAGAAGAAAATGATTAGTTCTAAAGCTCTACTGCCTAAGATTAAGAAGTAATTATCGTTTGTATTATAAAATATACTGATTTTTTTTATAATTAAAGCCATTAAATGTTTGCTTTCATATACAAAATTCTGAATAGAAATTGCACCAGCCATAAGTAAAAAAAGAAACGTAGGATTTGGAATAATAATCGTATCATCATCATTAGTTTAGACTTCCATAGTAAATCCCGTCTTTCTTATCTATTTCATAAATTTAAGAAATGAATAGATTTTAGTACTATTATTAGCATCAATAGCACTTAATGTAGTTGTGTTATTAATAGGAATAGCAATTAAATAACTAAAAATAATACAACCATTATAATAATTATAAGAACCATTCTTTGTGGTTTGGTTGCTAAAATGCGCATCCAAGCTCACCTAATAATTTAAATCAACTTAAAAATAGCTCAATTAAAGGGACCTACCATAATTGACTTTGACCATGTCTAATCTATCAAAATAAATAAAAAAAAACTAACAATACTTAAAATTTAAATTACTAAACCAACCAACTTATTTATTAAAAAAATACCAAAAAAAAAACTGGAAGCTACGCTCCTAATAGTAACATATATCCTATTGGATGCACATGTCTCTATATTTACCTATGAAATAAATTTCTACTAAAATATTTTTGTGAATTCATATGAAAAATAATGAATATATACTCCATAATGTACTACTACTAAGTTAATCAATATTGTATAAAATCTCTTATATAAAATGAATCCCTTGAAAGATTTTAATTGATTCTTTATAAAAAGCCTTGCGAAGTTTTTGTTCAAGCTAATTACTTGAAAAAAAATATTTTTGAAGCAAAATAAGTGTAAGTATTTTTATAAAAACAGTTTTGCTACTTTAACCTTTCTTTATTCATACTTTTAACTTATTTGAGTTTTAGAAAATATGATTTAAATAAAATATGAGTTGATCGTTTTGTTTTTTTCAAAATTATAATTTTTAAGTTATTTCTGCTATATTCATTTTATCTTATTATAAATATCAATCATATTTATTATATTTTACTAATAAAAAAACCATTTTTCATTTAAAAAATATCAATTCTAATTTTTTTCTATTTTTTTATGAATTTACTTTGTATTAAGAAATCTTAAATAACAGTTAAATATATTTTTGCTTTTCAATCATAAATTTTAGAATTTTAAGATTAATAAGTTAATAATTTTTGATGTATTAATAAATTAAATAACTAACATTAAATAGACTCTTGTGTTTATGATATATTTATTATTCATATTTATTCAAGATTTCCCTCTTCAAAATTATAATCAGTAACTCTTCTTTTTCAACTTTTAAATTATGTTTATTAGAGTTTTAGAAAAAAACAAAAAATTATTTTGAGCTAGTAAATTGAAATTGTGAAAGTAAAACTTAAATCTAATTTAAAAATGTACAGCTTAAATTAATAAATAGTAGTATGTATGATAATAGCTTTATAAATTCTGTATCTTTTGATATTATATAATTATTAACTGATGAGATATATATTATTGAGGCTGACTAATTTATCATTAAAAATTTACACCCAAAATAATCTAAATCACTGCCTTTATTTTTAAAAAAAATCAATCTATCACTAAAAATAAAAGGATAATAAACTATTAATTATTAACTTAGACCATAAATATTCAAAATAAATATCTTAGCTCTTACCTTAAAATTTTATTTTCATTTCTGAATATTCTTCAGATAGATTAATATTGTTCAAAATATACTTCCTCTCTATCTTTCTTTTTTTTAAATTAAAAGACTATGCTTCATTTATTAATGTAAACTGAAAGAAAAAATAGCTAAACTGGAAAAATATACAATACCACTATTTAATAAATATATTAATAATAAACTCCTTTCATTTTCAAAAATGAGATGTCTAAATATTTAATTTCATTTTTCTAAATAACTTTCTCTTTAAATAAACTAACTTTTATCCAAATAAAAACCTCCTCTTTTATCTAATAAACTCAAATTTTGTTAATTTATCACTCTATTTGTTTTTTTACTTTAGTTAATTATTTAGTTTACGTAATTTAATCTTATGTGCTAAATCAACTAGTATTTGATAAGTATAAAATAGTCAATTTTCTTTAATACATTATGAATTACCAAGACATATTAAAACAAAAAAGCAAAAAAGAAAAAGGTAAAATATATCTAACACTCTTTGTATTTATAAAAATAATTAACTGAAATAAAAACTGATTGATATATAAATAATATTTTAATAAATATTATTGATATTGGCTTGAATGTTTTAGAAGGAATAATTTATGGACAAATTAAAATAAATTCTAAAGACATAATATTCACAAATGAATGGAAGAAAACATTAGTGAATATATAATTAAAATAAAATACAAAAAACAAATAATATTTTTTTGAAATATTATTTATATCATTCATAAATATGTTTTATCATTTTAATAATAAATATTTATTTATAGATTATTTTTTACTTTGTTTGTTTATTCATATTTGTTAATATTTTTAAGCTTGATCCTAGCTTATTTATCAATTAATTATTTCTCATTATTCAATGTCCATATTGTTATTGTTGGCATTACCATTGTTGTTATTATTATTTTATTAATTGTTATTGTCACCTTCAGTTTACATCTTGGTGTCAGCAGCAGGCTTTTCTTCTTTCTTAGGTTCAGGCTTAGGCTTGGAAGCGACTTGCTTGTAAATCTTTTTGAATATAGAAAGAAACATTAAAATAAACTCAAAAATGAATTTTTAAAATTACATTAGACAAACCGTTGATGTTGTTGGTGATTTCTTCAATTGTAACAACAGGATCAGAAGTCAAGGGGATAGTCTTTTAGACGTTATCAGCATTGTTCAACCAAATTCTTAATCTATCGATTTCATCAGAGAGAGGCTTCTTATCTTCCTTAGTAATATGGGCATATTGTTCCTCCTATTTAAAGTAAAGTTAGTCTTAATAATATTTTTAAGAAAATGAATTGATTACATTTGAAATGTAGAAGTTTTCAGCAGTCATAATAGCATTCTTTAAGTTGTTGATAGCTTCAGGGAGGTGAGTGTATTGATTGAAACGTCTATCGATAGCAACTGTTAATGATTGGAGAGCTTCTAAACGGTTAGAATATTCTTAGAGGGTGGAGTCAGCACCTTGATCATATAACCATGATTCAGCTTGGTTGAGGTTTTCATTTAATTAGTTGCTGAGTTCAGGAGTAGCATAAGGTTGGTGAGAACTAGAAATCAAAGATCTCCACTTGTAGATGAAAGATTCTAATTCGTTCTTCTTATTTAAAGTGTTGATGATTAAGTTATCACTTTAAAGATGAGCAGATTAGACATTTGTTAAGCTTTCTAATGATTCCTTAGTTTATTGATAGTATTGACTAACGAATTCAAGAGATAAATCAGTATGTCTAGTTTTTTTCTTTTATTTAATTTCGTATTCAATAGGAGGCTCTTAGACAGGAGCTTATTGAGCTGGCTGATCTCCATTAGCAGCTGGGGCAGGAGCAGTGGCAGCAGGCTTATCCTTCTTAACTGGAATTTTTTCTTCAACAGTGTAGTCTTCAACGAGTTGTGCTTCTTCAAGGTTAACAAGGCCATCCTTATCAAGCTTGACCTTAATCTTAACACCAAATTCAGTTTCTTTAGGTTTGCAAGGAGCAATAACAAAGTTAGCTAATTGGGCATCAAATCCTTCAGGAGGATTGGCGTAGAAAAGACTAACATTGATACCATCATTTTTATTAAAAGTGATTGATTTGACATTAGGGACAGTGCATCCTTTATCAAAGATAACACTGGTTTTGCCTTCTTATTCCATCTTTTCACCTTTTTCGTTTCTGTTGAAGAAATCCCAGCTCATCTTGATAGAATAGAAGTTAGCTTCTTCTAAATTGTATTGAGCAACCTTGAATTAGGGAGAAATCATAGCACTCATCATAGCACAACCTCTAGAAATACATTCAGATTGGTTAAGAGTTTTGTAAAGAAGGGGGACATTGAAAGCTTCTTAGATAATAGCTTGGACAGCAGGAATTCTTACTGCACCACCAATGATTTCAACACTGTGTAATTCGATTTTTTTAGATTCTATTTTAATTAATTGAATAAATAAATAAATCAATCAATAAAATTGTTAATAAAAGTTTGTTAAATTGAAAAAGGATTTGAATTCATCTTTTAAATATTCTTTTATATTAATTTTTTATAATATTCTAATATCTTTGTATATGATTGACTGACTGATTAAATAAAATACTATTTTTAAGCCCAAATAAATAAATACTTTTATTTTATTCTAAATCAACTTTCACTCACACGCTTTTTGTATTTATCAATTTAATAATAAATACGCTTTTAACTAACTTTTAAGATATTTTTTGTTTTATCCTTGTTTTTAAAAAAAGTTTTTTTATTTAATCAGCATAAATTTTAATCTTATTTTTATTATGACAGTGACTGACTATTCAAATTTGTTAATTAAAACTTCCTATTATCAATTTAAAATTAAGTAAGTAAATAAAGAAATAGTTACTCAAATCTTCGATGATGATGTTAATTGATTCCTTGATACGAGCAAGGACAGGCTAGATTACAGTTTCGAATTCAGTTCTAGTAAGACTTTCATTTAAGTCGCAGTCTTCAACTAAGTATTCGCAGTTGCAGTCAGCTTCAGAGTTAGCAGAAAGGATCTTACGTTACTTTTCGATAGCATCGAGTAAACGAAGTTGAGCCTTCTTTGATTCCATGACTGATAAACCGTGTTATTATTCAAACTTTTTGCAGTATTTCTAAAAGACTAACCAATCCATATCTCTAGCACCCAAATTTCTTTCATGTACTTGTGAGACAATAGAGAGCTTTTCCTTGGTGAAGGCACCAACGAAAGCAGAGAATTTAGAGTGACCCAAGTCAACAAAAGCGACATGTCTAGGAGTAGTTGTATCTAATTCAGCCTTTCTAAAGAGACCATAAGAGAGACAGATGGCAGAGCTTTCATTGAATAATCTAAGAGGATTCAAACCAGCAATACGGCAAGCATCTCTCAAAGCCTTTCTTTCTTATTCAGTGTAATATGATGGAACAGAAATAACAGCTTCGTGATTGGGTAAGTTGTTTAAAGTAATAATTTTACGAATATCACCCAACATAGCAGCAGTAACCTATTCAGGTAAGAGCTTAACATTCTATCCTTTGTATTAGACCTCGTGGACTAATTTGCCTTCTTCATTGGTGCCTACTTTTGAGGAAATCCACTTGGTTTCATTTTTAAGGTTGGGGTAGTTAGCAGGTAAACCTAAGAGTCTATTGAAGAAAGAGACAGTGTTCTTGAAATTGCTTTTTGCCTTTATATAAAATAAGAATTAGTTAATGTTAAAATCCAGAAGTTATGCTATTATTCCTTCCTCTTTCATTCATATTTTCAAAATCTGAAAATGGGTAAAAGAAAATATGGAAACGACTCTGTAAATGGGAAATGGGAATGAGACTAGAATTAATGAGTAAATGGGTTATTTTGAGGTATTTTTAGTACTAGTTGTTTAACAAAACATACTCTGAGTATGTATTGAAGCTATATCTTTATTTTAAGCTTAGAGAGTTGCATAATGGAAGAGGTAGAATTAATATTCAATAATTTAAAAATTAAAAATAATAGCATACTTGAGCGTTAGCAGCTTCACCAGTAAAACGTTAAGCGGGTCCGTAGCCTACAATATTTCTAGTTTCTCTTAAGGAGGCTTCGTTGGCGATAACATCAACACCACCTCTCTTGGCGACAGCAATGACTGATCTGGAAGAACCGAAATCAATACCAATAGCACCTATTTACAAAGCGTGATTTTGGGACATTTTTTATTTAGATTGTGTTTTATATGAATATGTATCTAGATTTTCTTGTTTTTAATTTCTTTTTAGTATAAATTTAAATATTTTTTATTTGATTTTTTTATCATATATCTTTTAAATATCCCCCACCTACTCATTAATTCATTCAAAAAAAAAATATATTTTTTGATAGAAGAATTCTATAGTTCTATTCATAATTATTATTTTTTATAGAATTATTCGAGAAGCTTCGTATCTCCCATAAAATTCGATTTATTTACTTTTTATATAAATTTTTATTTATTCTTTTCTTCTGAACATTCTATTCTTCTTTTCATTCTATTTATAGAACAACACATAACATGCAGACTATGTTTCAAACCATTTAAATTTAGCCTTTTTCTTTTACATTTTGCTCATAAACTATCAGTGTTTTTTTGGAACTTATTTTTAATTTTCATTTATACTTTATACTATTTTTGATGAATTAATCCTTTATTACAAAAAATAACTTTTCTTATGCCCAATAATGCCCCATCCTTTGCATAAAAAGTATATTTATAGCAATAACAGATATTTTTAATTAATAATCAAGGAAATATTCTTCAAATTAATTATTAGTATTAAAGCTCAATAGCATTTTAATTAATTTTGTCGATTTTAATTATTAGTAAGTATAATGAAAACTCCAAATTATTAGAAGTGACGAATGAACTTTAATATCTAATAAAATCAATTGTCTAACACGTAATTAGAATAATAAATAATGACCTTTTCTACTTTAGAACCCAATGAACTCATATAATTCATACATTATAAGTATACAAATTAAATTCTAAAATCTAAGTAAAATATTCTATTTCATCATCTACCTAATGGTTATTTTTTTCTCTCTAACCAAATAAAATATTTAATAAAAATTTGATTAAAATTTATTTTTTGATTTCAAAGAATATTCTTAAAACTAAAAATAGATTGATGGATTGATTTTGTATATTCTGTAATTTATCAAAACTTGATCAAAAATAAATTAAATAAAATATTTCTACTTTAAAAGCTGCAGATATGTTCAAAAATAAATGTAATTGACAATTTCATCATTTAGCTTTAAGCTTATAACAAACGCATTCCTTAATCAATTACTAGGATACTTACAAAAGATATGGAATTTTAAATAATAAATTTGATCTTAATTATTTTTTAAAACGCATGACATTTTGAGTTACTACAAATAAATAACGTAAAGAAATTGTTTTAGGGGGTAACAAAAAATATGTTTTATGAAAAGTAATTAAACAAAAATAACTTAAAAATACTTTTTAAAGAATATTCATAGTTAACATTCACGTTTTCTGATCATTTATGATTTAAGATTTTTTGTTTTAAACAAAAAAAATGAAATGGAGTCAATTTATGCCAAACAAAATGCTGACAAGGAAAATAAAAAAATATTTACGTTTCTGTATAATTTTGAGGGTTGTTTCTTTAAAAATATAGTTGATTTTATAACAAACAATTTCAATAAGAAATAACAATTAAAAATTTAATCCATTACAAAAATATTAATTAATAACATACATATAAACACTACTCAAAATTGATATCCTCAATCATTTTTTACTTTCTAAACCAAAATAGGAATAGAACTAAAAATAAAAGCAATTTTTTTAAGGGAATAGCAGGAGAAGAAATGAGTGAAAATGAGTAAATGATTCACATTAAAAGCAAAAGTATTCCAAATTATGATATAGAGTAACAAGAAGCTTAGCAAAACTAAGCATTAATAAAGCAAGCTTAGATAGAAAATGGTTAAAGAAAATAAGCTTATCAAGAACCTGATACACACAGGTAAAACAGATCTACCTGGGAGTGGCTCTTTGGAAGTTGTATGAGCCGCACTTATGATTTGGATTAACAAGAAATATAAGCTTTTGGTATGCTCAAAGAAGATACGTTGGAATCATTCAGTGAAAAAAATTAAACTCATATAATGATATTATCTGAGCTTTGGGAATTACTCACTGAAACAGCGATGGATAAAGAAAATTACAAAAATGAAGAATGGATTAAATATGGATTTTAAAACAAAAATCCATGCACTGATTTTAGAGGCGGTGGTGTTTTGTCTCTCCTCTAAATTATTCATTTCACAAAAAATAATAAAGAATTGGTCATTAAGGATATGAGCAATCCCTAGAATGATTTCTTTTTTGCTTTATCATCTATTAATGTAACGTTTTTCTTGAAGCAAATTTTACACTTAGCATCACACTTAGATCCCAAAAAAGATAAAAATGTATTTTGTGATAGACAAAGTTTCAAAAGTTTTTGTTAAATGTTAGTAAAAGATGACGATACCTTTAATAAAATGCACGATATTGTTTTAAAAGATATGTTTAATTCTTGGATTGCCCTTCGTAAATCTCAACCTAAAACCAGTCTTATAGATTTCCCAAAAATAGAACAACAATTTAAAAAAAAATTTAGAACTGTCCTCTCAAGATAAGAGTATTTCAATATTACAGATTTCGAAAGAGCTTTTAAAGCTTTAAAATGAAAATAATAATTGGCTAATAATTTCTCTAGCATAATATGTATAAAATTATCTTTATTTATCTAATATAATTTAGGATACCTCAAAGAAAGTAATCAAATAACCAATCATAAACTTTATTAAAAGTTGCATTCTAAGAAAAGCTACCAATTTATCAATAAAATAATAATATTTATCTCATTTATATGTTTTACTGTAGTAATTTATTTTAATTTAAGAATAAACCTTGTCTATATTTTTCAATTCCTTTTAATTATATTCGCTCAATTAATATATTCACTAATAAAAGAATTTAATATAAATTTCTAATTAATTGGTTAATGAAACAGGATTTTTTTCATATTTATCATTTAGTTAGCTATTTTGACTTTAAATTCCTTATGAAATAAATGCCAATCAACCCATTTAACATTTATTATAAATAGACATTTGAAATAGTTAATTATTAATAAAATTGCTAAACGAATTATTTATCAAAACTATAATTAATATTTTCATCAAAAAATAAATCATTTGAGGTAATAATAAAAATGAATAAATATTTACTTATTGCAGTTATCGCTTGCTGCTTAGCATTAGCCTATGCCTAGGAAGGTGGATATCATGTCGCTGAGTATGAAGAAGAATATCACGGATCAGCATTCAAAGCTGCTATTCAACGTCTTGCTGAATTGAAGTTAATTTCTTCTAATGGTATCTTACATCCTGAGGCTTTTTACCAAAAGATTGTCAGTGGTGCTCTCTATAAGTTTGTCATCAGAGAAGGATAAAAAGTTTTTGAAGTAGAAGTTTGGAGCTAACCTTGGTTAAAGAAGCTTGAAATTCAAAGTGTTAAACAAATACATACTCCTAACATCTGAAAAAACTTTATATAAATAACATGAATTTAAATATTCAAAATAATTATAAATATTACACATTCACTTATAATTAATTACTACTTTCGTAATATATTCAATTATATATTGTCTTTTCTTTTGTAATATGAGAAGCAGATTAAGCTAGAATAATACTATGAAAAAAGAAATTTCATTTTTATATTTTGTAATTATTATTTGGGGATTCATATGAAAAATGATCATATTGATTGAGAAAAAAAAAATTTTGTTTGGTTATTAAATTTAATTTTTAATCTAGAAAAACTATAATTAATCACAATCAATTACTCATTCGATTGATTGGAATTTCTTATTTTTTAAAAGAAGTAATGATACTTTTAATAAAAGAAGTAATGATAGTTTTAATAAAATAACTAATTTTCATTTTAAATGTTAAATTTTAAAATTTTTTTAAGCTTCATAAAAGATATAACTTAGAATTGATTAGGTTCCAATAATATTTCTAATAAGATTTTAAAAGTATTTATAATGATTTGAAAGAATAGTAAATTAATTTTCATACTAAAAATGTTAACATCATAAAAAAATCATACTCCCAAAAATAAATCTACTTCTAAAATCAATTAAATTTCAAAAATGTATCTGTCTACTATAAATAAAATAGCAAATTATATTTAAGTAAAACATTAAACAAATTAAATTTAACTAACTATGTTTATTTACTTACTAACAAATTTTTATTAGGTATGATTGTAGATTTCATGTTTGAATACCTAAAGAATTTTCAACTAAAAGCAACTAACTAATATTTTAAAGCTCTTTAAGATATTTATCGAACGAATATTTTGTTTTTATACTTGAAATCTAAAATATTAAATTCATGTAAAATCTAAAATATATTGATAATTTTATTGGTTATTATAACAGTAGCCATTTTATAAAAGGATTTATAATACTTTAAAAAATATCATAAATTAATTTTTAATAATCAATCATATACTTAAATATTATTTAAAATGATATGTCTGATTTTGATTATTTTCAAAATAATTAATTATGTATTTTAATAAGTATAAAAAATTAATTATAACAAAATAAATATTTTCAATTTAAAATAACTTTTTCATTTTATTATCATGCTTCATTATTTTTTTTTGCCTGTGCTAAGGCACTTTGTATTCTTTAATTTGAATTTAATTTTGACTATTTGCCACTTCTAAATATCATGCTTGAAGTTTTGTTGTTTTCTTCTTTTTACTTTAGAGGATAAGGAGGAAAAATATACTGGATCTGTTTATGTTCTTGAGGTGTATACAAAAATTATTTATTACTAAATTTCTGCATTTTTCTTATTTAAATTTTAGCTGATTTATTATCAGACACTTTAATTTTAGATAAATTTTTAGTTAAATTGCTAACCTTTTCAAATTCTTGCTTATTTTCTTTTGTTAGATTTTCTTTTCTTTCCTAGTAAAAGGCAGTTTAAGGTCTGTTGATAAATTTTGTACTGAAAGATTTTATTCTTTTATCAAGATTATGAGAAAGTATTTGATTTTGATTTTAATCTACGGTATTTAGCTAATCAGTTTTATTGCGTTCTCGGTATTAAAAGTTAACTTTCTTCTGCAAAAATTCTATTTCATCATACTTTTTCATTTCAAATCTTGGTTTTGTAGGTTTTTTAGCCTTCTCATAAATTTTATCCTTAATTATTTCTGGATTATTTTGTTCTTCATAGTAAACTATAATATCGTTTAAGTCACTCATTTTTTCAAAAGGATTAGGACAATAATCTTCTAACATGCTTGCGTAATGCTTTAACTGGTTTTGATGTTCTAAGCCTAACTCTGACATATAAGGGATATTGTTTAACTAAAAGTATGTTTGATATTACTTTTAAAGTTTAGCAGGAGCTTCTAATTACTATTTCTTTTCTTTTTCCTTTTTTAATTGAATAGTTGACCTTCTTGAAAATGAATTTGAATTCATCAATTCTTGATTAGCAATTTGATTAATTGATTCTTTCTAAAATAATTAGGATTGCTAATCTAATAGTAAGCTACTCTTTTACTACTTTGGTGTTTTTAGTATTTAACTTTATTATTTAGATAGCATCCCTTGGGGTGGATTAGTTATTGAATTTCTCTGCAATATATTTTAGATGCTATTTTTTTGTGTTTCCTCTACTTTGAAAAATTTGCTTTTGTTGTTTCTTTCATTTTAGATTTGCTTATTTTATTAAGGAAACAATTTTTCATAAAGCTTATTTATTGCACTCTTCTTTTATTTAAGCTCCTCAAAATTACAGATTTTTTCAAATTCTATGTTGTCAATGCCTAGTGAATAGTTACGTTTAAATTGGTGTGCATCAAAACAGTTAGATTACGAATTTATTGTTTGAGAAATAGGAGTTTCTTAAGTAGCTGTAGTCGTAAGTAAATTTAAAGATGATAATTAATTCTAAAAGGTATTCTCTTTGTTATTTTTTCCTTGATTAATTGAATATCCCTAGTTTAAAAGAACTTGCTATTTTGTATTAGGATAGTGAGTTTCTTCTATATGTTGATCAAATAGCTACTATTATTCCTTTTTGAGTTATTGCTTTTTCATCAATTCGAGCATAAGTTCTTCTTCCTATTTCTATTCTAATGCTTTTTGTTCTTTTTCTTTCAACAGCTTCTTTCTTAGCTGTTCTTTATTTTAAATAATTAATTTACTTTTATTTATTTTATCTTGAAATCTAAATGCATTTATCCTATTTATTTTGTCTTATATGGTTTCTGATATTTAAACATCTATTTTTTATTGATTTAAAGGAAAGCATAAATCGTTTTCATTAACATCTTAAAACTAAGCAGGTGTCCTTAGTGAATAGTTACTGTTTTCAGCCTAAAATAAATTTGCCCAGTAAGAGTCTCTTCTGATAAAATCTTTATCATCTTTATAGGCTCCTTCTTATTCAATTAAGGGTTTCTAAAGTGTATTTGGATCTTTTTGGTAGTGAAGGTGATTAATAATTTTTTCTTTTTCTTTCGGATTTTTTAATTAATGTCTTTCAAAAAACTATTCCATCTTTAGCATAAGTTTATACGATAGCTTACCTCCTATAGAATCATCGACCATCATTTCTCTTCTAATTTAAAGTTTAAAATCATTATATTCTTTTTCTTTCTTCTTTTAAAGAATCTCATCCTAATTGTTAGCTAAATATAACTTTTTAATATCAAAACAAGAGGTAAAAAGTAAATTTTCTTACAAGAAGATGTCTTCAGCTATAAAGCTACGTCATTTTCCAGAACTAAGTTTTCCTAAGATATTTTTTTTTGATTTTAATCTTTCAATTGTGGACTTTATATTAACTGAGATTCTTTTCTAATTTAATCAGGCTGTAGTAAATGGAGTTATCTTATTTCTTAAAAAACTGAATTTTTTCTAGATTTTTAAGGCGAATTAAGAAAATTATTTGTTTTATCTACTTTCCCCTATTCTTACTAATGTTATGCCTTTTTATTTAACAATTCAAAACTAAAATTTTGACTCTCCATCAAAATTTATTATTTCTTTATCTTATCATTAAATCTTTCAGCTTTTCTTCTGTTTTTTTTCACCCATTTCATAAATTTTTAGAACTTTTTATCATCCTTCGCTACTTTACTTTCCTTATATTATCTCGGGAGTTCTTATTAGTTTTTTTATTAAATATTTTATACTTTATTCATTTCAGCTTTTAGGATATTAAAGATATAAGTTAGTATTAAGTAGAAGAATTGCTTTTTATCAATTAGCAATATAATATTTTTTATTACTTACTTACTAATCAGAAAATAACTATTTATTTTTTTTACTTAATTAAGGATGATATTGATTTTGTTTTTAACAAACATTAATAGAATATAGTTTAGCATAATATTTAAGCGGTTTTATAACTTAAATCCAAAATTTTTTTATTTTAAAACAGCAACAGCAAATGAAATTTTTCAAATGATTATATGTTCTTGATCATAAAATACATTTCTAATAATAAGATAAAGAAATGTTATTTGATTAAAGTTTTATGACTCAAAATAATTTATGACTACATACAAAAATAAATAAATACAATCTATATTTAAGATATTATCATATTATTTTCTCAGAGCCACCTCTACTATCAAATAAGAAAGAGGATATCCTAATTGCTTAAGATACATTTTACTATAAGATACCAACAGATTATTTTAGTACATCAACATGATAATTTTTTAATAAATATTTGTCTATAGATTGGCTTGAGCTGCTATTTTATTCATACCAGAAGGGAACCATAGCACTATCTATAGAACTAAATATATAAATATCTGTAAAATCGTACTGCTATCTCATAAAGCTAAAGCAGCTCATGAATGTATCTCTCCATCCTTTATCATAAAGTAGTCCAGCACCACTTCCTGGAAGACTAAATATCTCAAACTCATATACTCCTCTTACATTAAAGAATTTATTTACATGTTCTCTCATTTTACTATCACTATCTATAATAGCTAGAATTCTTGTAGGCTTTTGTTTTTGGCGAGGTTGTTGCTTAATTTAATCTGGTACATCATTATTATGCTTTAAAAGAGCAGACATTGGACTAAGTATTTATTTAGCTGCAAGTTGGCTTACTTTTAAAGGCTATTACTATTGTGGTTATACCTGATTTACTTAATTCTCCTAGCTATCAGCATTAATCTATTAATATTGAGAAGGCAAAGGTGTATTAAAATATTTAGCATTAGCAGGTGGCGAGGACGAATTAACCTATTGATTGTTACTAGCTACAGGAGTTTTCCTTACATCTGGGTAGTTTATGTCTCCATACTAATTAGAAGGTAATTATGGATTGTTTTGGCTTGATGAAGGAATTCTAGGCTGTGATAATTGATTTTACTGATTAGCTATCACTGCATCTTAAGAATACAGATTGTTTGGTTATTAATTTGCTGATTTCCTCTATTGTTACTACTGTTACATTTATAGTTCTTTTTCCTTAATCTATCTTTCTTTTTCTTATAGCATTTAATCGTGCAATCTTAGTTCTTCTTACATCTTTAATTAGTTTTCTATTTCTTGTTATCTACGTTCCTATTCTTGTTATCTTTATAGTCTCATATTCTCTTCTTACTACTGTTAATATATTTATAACTGCTCCTATTCTCTTTGCTTTCTTTATAAATCTAATTCCCTTAATTCTAACTCTTTACGTCTTTTTTCTTATTCTATAATCTATTGCTATTCTTTGAATTTTTTCATTTCTTTAATAACTAGCTATTCCTAGTATTACTTTTCACTCAACATCTTACCATATCCTTAGTCCTATGAATAATGAAAAATAGGATTTCTAGCAGCATTTCTGTTGTAATCCTGAGATATTCTATTTTATAAAATGCTAGGATTCTAGTTTCCATATTCTATTTAATACATAGATTTCTCTGATCCTTATACATTGTTAATTATGTTACCTTAATCTAGCTACTAAAGAGTAGGCTATTGAGAAGGCTACTAAACTTAATTTAAAACCTATGACTTAAATAAAATAAATTTAAATAAACTATCAAAAAGGGTATTCTATTTATTGTATATTATTGAGTTTATCTTAGTATACAGTTATAATAAATAAGATATGATCTTAAAGATGTATAAACCATTAAATTAGTTACTGAATAAATATCAGGATTTCTCATTAGCTAATTTTGTCCGTTAACATTTGGAGGTGAAAATATATTAGAGTTATTATACTACTAAGCTCTTGCTATAAGCTTTTGCTTCTCAAAATATTTAGGACGAGCTCCTTCAATATCGTCAGTTCTCAAAGACATTTTTAAGTTTTATTTTTATGATTATTTTTTTTTACTAATTGTTAATAAAATACCAATAAATTAGTTTTTGTAATTCTAAAAATTGTAATTTATGTATAACTTATAGTTTTTATAACTAATAATGCCAAAGATATCTTTGTTATTAAATAAATTTTACTTTTTGATCACTAATTAGCACATTAGAATAATAATAATAATAATCATAATTTTAAATTTTTTAAAATTTAAAACAGCAAAATAAAATTATTATAAATATTTATTTTTAA